>CM040472.1:15701650-15768995 GCA_022758105.1 Pangasianodon gigas | reverse complement strand
AGCTCCAGTAGACGAGGCCAACCCTACGAGGATCCTGAGGCATCCAGAGATGGACCTGCTCCAGCTGGTTTCTGCCTCGTGAGGATTTGGGTATTCAAAGCAACGCTGCCAACCCTATGTGGACTTTGAGGAAGACAACAACCTCCAAATTAATATACACATAAAATTCTACATGACTATAAATAAATGCAGAAAGGACATTGTTCATATTACACTCTCCAGTGTCACCCAAATGAGGATGGGTTCCCTTTTTAGTCTGGTTCCTCTCAAGGTTTCTTCCTCATATCATCTAAGGGAGTTTTTCCTTGCCACAGTCGGCTCAGTCGCCTCAGGCTTGCTCACTAGGGATAATTTTGTCTAACATCTAGGACTGTTTGCATGTTTTTGTTTCTGTTTGCATGCTTTTTGTTTCTTATGTTCTGTAAAGCTGCTTTGAGACAATGTTCATTGTTAAAAGCGCTATACAAATAAAATTGAATTGAATTGAATTGAATCTAAGAGACCTACGAGCTGAATGCAAACGGATAAGGTCTGTGATATAAGATGGGGCCTGCCCATTAAGAGCAAAGGGTTAGTAGAGGTTTGTGCATGTTCACTTCCAAGGGTCTATGGAGTGGCCTCAGATCACTCTCTAACACTTATGTTGCAAAATGGAGTAAATAAAGCATTGCTATGAATTCCTTGATGTTTATTTAGGCTCCTTAGTTAAAAAAATGTTGTGCGATAAAAGGTGTATGATGTTAGAAAAGTAAAATGGTTCACATTCCCTCATGTCACAAATAAAAGTCATCTTTACTTGCAAGCAATAAGGAGAGTTAACTGGACAGATGATCTTATTAACAACAAAACAAGACATGATATGGTTTCATACACAACGTGCAAGGGTTTCTTGTGGAAGACGAAGGCTGAAAACCAGCACAAACAGCTTAGTACATCATGTCATAGATGAGGGGTTCACAAACTTTTTCACATACAAATTACCACAAATGGACATTATGAATTTTCTAATTCATAGAAAATTCATGGAAATCTCTAAAGCCTTGACCAGCCTATATTTTTTCAGGACTTAATGATTAAATGGTTTGGTATATTTTTTGTTCATTTTCTTGAATTCTGTTCAGAGTCACTCATCGTTGTCTTGGAACTAGCGGATGTAGACTGATGTAGAAATCTGACTGTAGCAGGTGGGGGCATGGTGTAGCGCAAGTCTGCAGTGGGAGAGTGAGGGAGTGAGCAAATTAATGTGGCAAACCTGTCTCTCATTTGTAGATGTTTATTTAACATTCTGGTTTTCTTTCTTTCTCTCTCTCACTTAGTGAGTGTGGCCGATGTATGTGTGTGTGTGTGTGTGTGTGCTGAACTGAACCGAACCGAGCCTCTGGAAAGCAGCTGATTTTCTCTGCATGTGACAGCGGGGCTGAACTGAACTGAACCGAACCCCCATGCAGAGGCACAGACAAAAAAAATAAAAATAAATAAACGCTCAACAGTCATCTCAACCCGAGTCCGCTGTGTCCTCGAGCTGCGTAGTGTCCAATTTTACTGTCGAACTCCTACGCTAGTGCAGCGTGTCAGGATAGCAGGTTCACGAAAAAGACTAAAATAGCATGTACACTCTTCATTTAAACATGGATGTGAATCCCAGTAACATTTCAAAATATTAGCACGCAAAATGTGTCTTCATAGTTAACATACTCATAATATTAATTTGTAAAATAAATGAATAAAACAAAAGAGGAGATGACTAGTTTGGGAACCCAAACCAGACTGCATGCACATCCTTCTTGCTTATAAGGAGTCTGTATGCTGCTACTCAACATTTTTCAATTCATTTGACTGTGTTTACTCTACCTACTTTATCCACATTGCAAAAGGGGGACATAATATTTACCAAATCCACGCCACACTATAGTTTATAGTTTATGTTATTTTAGTTTATGTCTATTGTCTATATTTACTGACTTTGCTTTGCCTGTGACTGTGTTACCAATCCTCTGCTCTCTCACTATCTCGTGTTAATTGTAGCACCGTATATCTGGGACAAGCAATATTTCATTCCTAACATGATGTCTGTCTATGATGAAAGGAACGACAATAAAGCCTACATGACTTAACCTGAAGTCCATCCTAATTACTCACTGATATTTGATGTGCCACTTCAGATTGTATACTTTTTGAACTGTGCTTTTTTTTTGTATAGTGTGTGATTTGATGCCTGTGTGAGAAAAAGTAAGATGAAACGATATGACGACACGCGTAGATGATTGAAGTCCCAGTTAAATTCACACTAAAGTTATTCATCTACCTGCAGTTTCTTTATTGCTCCGTTCATTACCTTGATGTTGCTCTCGGCGGCGGTGAGCGAGGCCTGCAGTTTGTGTGATTTCTCCTGGCTTTCTTTGGCCTCCTCTTGAACCCGCTGCAGCTCGGAGCGCAGCTTACCCAGCGTCTTCTGCAGCGCCGCCTCTTGCGCCTGGAACTCCTTCCTCAGCTCTGCCTCGGTCTTCTTCCAGGCTAGCAGGTTCTCGGCCGTCATCTGCTGTGTGCGCTTCATGGCCTCCAGCTCTCTCTCGTAGAAGGCCTGAGCCTTGCTCAGCTTGGCCTCGTACTCCTCCACCAGGCGCTTCTTATCCTGCTTGAGCTCCTCCACCCGCTCCGTCAGAGCCTCTACTTCCTGCTTGTGCAGCTGGCTCAGCTTCTCCTGATCTTTGCTGTAGTTGGCGTTCTGGCTTTGGTGTGATCGCAGCAGCTCCTGGACCTGCACCAAAAGAATTAATTTGTAAATGTTTGGTGATAAAGTGATTTTAAATATTTACTAGTACTAGCAATATACATAAAGAATAGTACACAACATTTACAGAGATACAGGGTATTTTCAACAAAAGTCCTTCATCTGCCTTCAAGAGCTTCTGAAGCTGTAGGAGGTGAAACCTTATATATATAAATAACTTGTAGCTGAAATGTGATATTAGTACCTCCTGTCTGTGTGCGGTGCGCAGCTCCTCCAGTGCCTGTCTCTTCTCCTGCTCAAACTGCGCCTGCACCTGAGCGAAGGCCCTCAGCTTCTCCTCGAAGGAGCGCCGCATCTCCTCGACCTCACGCGACATGGTGACCACGCGCTGCGTGTGCTGCGCCTCCGTGCACAGCTGCATGTCCTCCACTCGCTGCCGGTATGACTCGAACTCAGCCAGCGCCTGCCGCTTCATCCTGTCGTGCACCTCCATGGATTCCTCCAGTGACTGGATGCGCCGCTTCAGGTCCATCTCATCGCTGATCTTGCTCTTGTACTGCATGATCTTCTCACGTGTCTCTGACAGGATCTGCTGCACCTCCTCTTCATGGGCTTCTTTCAGGGTCTGGATAGCTGCCTCGTGCTCATCGTTCTTTGTATTGAGTGCGTAAATCACCTGGTTTAGGAAAAGAAGAGGTTTGAGAAAAGGAATGGGTTCTGAGGGATTTGAGAAGACACCAAGCGCTGTTAAATAAAGCTGCTAGCATGTGCGGGGGAAAGGCTTTTAGGTTCCCAGTGCACAAATAAAAGCTGTGTGTGTGTTTGTGTGAGTGTGTGTTTTAAAGAAATGAGAAGCCAAGGGGAACCTAACACTGTGATACTGTGATTACCTCTTATTTATTTCTCTTGTGGACACATAATATGAAGTATAATGTTTGAATAAGTGACTTTAAATAACTAGTTTGAATAACTTTTCCAAAAGATACTTATTTTTATTAATAGAAAAATTTGAAAACATATTTTAACATGTTTTCACTCATTAACACTTGGTTGTTCATTCATTCATTCATTCACTCACTCATTCATTAGGAAACCACAAATCACAAATCCACGGAGCCCCGCACATGACATGCAGGGAAAAAAAACTATATATCCTGGTCACGTTTTATTAATTCACTCCCTTCGTTTTAGGTAAATGCATTCGAGGGAACGAATGAATAAAATGTGGCCACATATTAATTATTAATTCATTAATTATTAAGTCATGTGAATGAATTCTTAATTTGTGGCTACTATATATTGTTTTTTTTTTTTTTTTTCGCATGCCATGTACTCTGTACTAATCAGAAGGCAATGGGCAAAAACAACATTTTAGACAGAAGCTTACATATTAATGTGCTCGACATTAAATTTGTGTTATCATATTGCAGTTAAAATTGGCTACAGCTCATTTTCAATTTGAGGACATAGAGAATTTAAAAATATGTAAATTATAGATACACATAATGAAAACATAACTGAATTATAAACACCAGATACACTCCTCAATGCTAATAAGAGTCAATGATATAATAGTAATGAATAAATTACTGAGGTTTATTTCGCCACAGGAATAAAAATAACTCTGTTTTGCCTGTAATTATCACTGGAAAAAATGTGACTTCTGATTTTGAGTCTTCCACTCTGTGCGCCACACTCCGAGCCACTTCCATAATTGTCTGGCCAGAGAGTAATATTCTGCATGAACAGCTCTGGTCAAACAATGACTAAGCCACAGAGTGGGGTGAAGGTGTCATCTTCATCTCATAATGGCCAGTCCACTCCGAGAGACAGAAGAGCAGTCATTATCTTCACACTCTGCTTTCACACATGGTGCTTTTTTGAGCACAAAGAACACCCTGGGCTGGTGAGCAAAGCAGGTAGGTCTGAAAGTGCACTTCAGCTCATGGTATTGATGCAGGATCCTTTCTGCTTACTGAATTCGTTTAAGAGCAGTAAAAAAACAATTTGTCACTCTCAATCACAATGTTTAACTGAACTCTCTGTACTGTTGGAGCTACACACACACTGCTTTTCACAGCCAGGGCTTAGCAAATGGCTCTGATTAATAAAAACCTCACACAGTATTCAGAGTTGAGTTACATGCAGTTTTTTGAGGATTTAATACCAACATCATTATTTAGACCTCAAACCTTACCTCAGAAGTGACATGAGAGTTACACACATGGGGCGGAGTTTGCCTAAAACAGAGGAGTGTCTTAGTTATTCTTATTTATTCTAACCTTGCACTTTTTTTTTCATGATATCAGCATGAGTGAGGAATATGGCCAAAAGTTGAGTGACTTGAGTGACTCTATGGCCAAAAGTTTTTGCACACCTGACCATCACAAGATGATCACAGATGGGGCTTGTTGAACATCTCATTCCAGATTTATTCCCACTTTGCTGTTATAATAGTCTCCACTCTTCTGGGAAGGCTTTCCACTAAATTTTGGAGCGTGGCTGTGGAGATTCATTCAGCCACAAAAGCATTATTGAGGTCAGACACTGTGAGGAGTTCATCCCAAAGGTGTTCAGTGGGGTTGAGGTCAGGGCTCTGTGCAGGACACTCGAGTTTTTCCACTCCAACCTTAACACACCATGTCTTCACGGAGCTTGCTTGGTGCACAGGGGCATTGTCATGCTGGAACAGGTTTGGGCCTCTTATTAAGGGAAATTGTAATGCTACAACATACACAGACATCCTATACAATTCCGTGCTTCCAACTTTGTGGCAGCAGCCTGGGGAAGGAGCACATATGAGTGTGATGGTCAGGTGTCCATATACTTTTGTCAATGTAGTGTATGTCAAAACAACTAAGGAATACCATTTTAATATTATTAATTATATTAATACCCTTTTTTTCTTTTCCAGTATCAATACCGATAGTGGAACCTTGAGAATATCGATAGTTGTCTGGTTTTGTTTTCTTTAAAAATTAGTAAGATTTCAAATGATCTTTAGAACTGATGCCCTTAAACACACAATAAAAAATAATTATAGTTCAATTATAATACAATAAAAAAAATCCTCAAAAAAAAAAAATACAATTAGCTCTCTTTATAACATTTTATAGCACAGCGCAACTTTTGAAAGTTCAAATCTGATTGGTCAGGAGGTGTACATTATTTTCATTATAACAGCTAGGTTATACGATAGGTTAATATTAATGTGCATTATTGTTTCTATAGCAATAGCTCATACACAGGGAACTGTATGGCCAGACGCACCACACCGCATAAGACTAATAATAAAAAACTGATTTAAATACGGGTTTGTTCAACAGAGTAATTCTTATAATTGTTGATGTGGGGAAGTTTTTTTGTAAGGAGATCTTTATTTAACATTATGGAAGGAGTCTTGGATATAAGTGATCTCAGACTTGGTTCTGCTTTCCATTTTCTCTGTTTTCCCGGTGAAATGACACTCTGAGCTGTGTGTGTGTGTGTGTGTGTGTGTGTGTGTGACAGAGAGAGAGAGAGAGAGGCTGGTGAGGGAATGATTGTTTATTGCGGCTATAACGTAAGTGAGAACAGGAACTAACTCTTCTCTTGGACGTTCCACAACATTTAACTATAAGTCGTTAACATGATGTTCATTAATAAATTACACACTGTAATTGGTGGCAAATCTCGGTGGTATAAGACAATATATTATTCCTTACTTATCATTTCCAGTGCCAAAAAAAATCTTTTCCAAATCCAATTCCAATCTTTTCCATTTGTTACAGGATCAGACTGAATTCTTTGTTTTTTTCTGCAATATCTGAAGCACTATATACATATATTTTTCTTTTTAACTTATATCTTACTACTACAGATCCTGGGTATTGGATTGGTGCCATCTCTAATTATTATATCATTAATTATTATTATTTAATACATAAATTAATACAGTGTATACTGTTGTCCCTTTAAAGTGCACTTTTTTCCTGCATGGAGGACATCAGAGGAGACGGCATCTTAATCAGAGACGTTGCTCATTGTCCTTTTCTGTCTTCATTTATTTATTTTATTTATTGTTTTAGAATTTCTGTAATGATCTATATTTATATCTACACATTTTTTCATTTTATAAAAAAAAAAATCTTTAAAATATTGCGACACTACATTAGGAAATGTGCAGTGAAACAGTACGTTTCAATAAAGTTGCAATAAAGTAAAATAAATACATTTTTTAAAAAATGGAGACATTTCTCATTCTACAGACTGAATTTTTTATGAATAAATGTATGAACAACACTTAAAGTTGTTCTTTCTACACTGTAACCGTAGCAGATGAGTGCTTGGCCTTCAGGTACCCTGAAGTATCCTTCATGTTTTCTTTACAAGAGCGTGCCAAATGTACCTTGGCATCGATTCTACAACTCTCTGGAACTGCAGAGATTAACACTTTTCTTTCAAAAGCTATTCCTTCCAGTAAATTAAATATATTTGATACAAAAACAGATTTTATGACTAACTTATTGCTTTCAACAGTGACATACAATGAAGCGTGTGAAAAGTATCGATGTCTATATTCTAAATTAGCTCAGAAAAGTGAACTGCGCCATAAAGTATTTATATTATTAAAATCTTGGTCTTGGTACTGTCGTATTGTCCAGCCCAAGGATGTCTACCAAGGATTTTCATTTTGGTGTGTGTGTGTGTGTGTGCAGAATACTACAAACTGCTAAAGCCAAGACACCCTGGGGATTTTCTTTTCTCCGCATCCAAAATAACATGGAGCTTTTCTCTTCCAGTATGCTATCATATCTCTGTCTTCTTCTCCGGCAGGCTGACAGAAGCCTAAACACACACTTTACACACCTGCGTATCCAGGAGGTTAGACATCCTCCCTGCTGTATACAGACTGACTGATATTTCCTTCCAAGTCATTTTTCTGGATATCTGGTCACTGGGGTTGCAGTTTGTTATTTCTTTGCGTGACCTCTGCAATGCCTCAAAGCAATGTCGTTACTCAAATAATATCCAAGCTAAAAAAAGTCAAATGTGTGCAGTTGTAAAGCGATGTGGTGTTGGACTTTTACCTGTATTATTCAGCTGCGTTTGCCTCCCAGCTTTTGTCCGACTGGCAGTCTTGACATATCAATTTAAATGAGTCGAGAAACTACTTTAGCTCTGTGTTCAATCCTGAAGAAGTGCACAAACTTTTGCAGGCATTTGTGACCTAACTGAACTTCAAGTGACAAATCTGCTAATGTCCCTCGGCAGTGGAGGTGTAATCAAGTCCTCTGATCTCAGAGCCATAATAGGTGGCCTCCTATCAGTCAATACTTCATGATAATGGTAATAACAGGAATTTGCTGAAGGACAGTGAAAGACTAATGTGTGTGGCAGCCTGGGAAACCTGATCATATTTTCTATTTTATATTAAAAAAACTACAGGTTTTCTTGAACTGAAATTTCTCGTGTGCATGTATCTCAAACACAAGTAAATTTCTAGCAGCCTGATTACCTTCTAAATAAAATGCATTTAAGGGTTTCACTCCAATTCCTAAAAGACTCCCGGCCTATATTTATAACTTAATCTACACTATATGGCTAAAAGTATGTGCATACCTGACCATCACACCCATATGCGCTCCTTCCCCAAACTGTTGACCCAAAGTTGGAAGCACACAATTATCCAGAATGTCTTTCTCTGCTGTAGCTTTACAGTTTCCCTTCACTGGAACTAAGGCCTCTTTGCCTGCCTTCAGCGCCTGACCTCACTAATGCTCTTGTGGCTGAATGATCGCAAATCCCCACGGCCACGCTTCAAAATCCAGCAGAAAGCCTTCTCAGAAGAGTGGAGGTTATTATAACAGCAAAGTGGGACTAAATCTGGAATGTTAGAGATGTTCAGCAATCACCTATGGGTGTGATGGTCATTTGTGTACAAACTTTTGACCATATAGTATATTGTGCAGTGCTAAACTAGTCCAGAATAGTCAAAGGTGATGAGAAATGTCATTAAGTGACTATAGCTAAAGTCTGTTATCAAAGCTTAAGGTTAAAATGAATTCAGTTCTTGAATACCAACTTCGGCTTGTGCAGCAGAACATTCAGACCAGTCGTATATTTGGAAAAATCACAGACAGGACAGAAATAGAGTTAGTGCATGAGCAGGTGCACAGGACCCCATGATCTGTCAGGCGTGTGAGTATGCATTAAGCAAGAAAAAAAACAGACTTTAATGAGCTTCATGGAGAGCACTAATTACAGTAATTATTTTCACTAAACTGTAAGGTGCACCTTTATCCATAAAGTAATTAGCAGCAGTTGGAAATGTGTGCGTGGAAACTCTCTTGTGTCTTTTGACCAAACGCAATGTCAAGTAGACTTTTTCATGTGAGGAAAAATGTACGCTCCATTTAAAAATGATAATCTACTTAAAAAAAGTATCCTTCTGAGGTCTGATAAAGCCTTCTGCATTAGCTACTGATGAGAGTTTTTTTTAAAGGCCTTGTGTTGTGCTTGGAGAGATGATATGGTGAGGAGTGTGTTCCTGGGGTCTAGGGAGCATTTCCTAATATTACATAAAAGCATTTGCATGTCCCTCATTAAAGGACGACTGGCAATTACTTCACAACTTCATTATGTAAATGAATATTTCATACGGGTCACACTGATGTGCAATATTCATTTCCTGTTCTTAGAAATCACTAATTGGTGGCAGACGAATAACAAATGCACTTTCACGACACAATGTGTGGTGTTTTTCCCATAAGCACAGTCATGTGATATAAAGTGGGGTCCAAAAATCTGAGAGCACGAGTGAAAATGCTTCTATTTTGCATTCTTTTGTAATTCACTGTAAAAAATTTTCATTACAAATTATGTTATGTTGTTATGTTAATAACAACAACTTGATTGAAAAGTAGAATCTTAAAATATTTACATAAATTTTAGAATTTCTTAGTATTCATAGTATACATCTATAAATAGTATACGTCTATCAGTTTTTTGCTTTAAGGTCAGTGTGTACTCGAGCTGGCATGGACTAAACAAATTTGTGTAAAACCTGACAATCCATGTTAGATCAAATCCATTGGAGTGTCGTTTGAACACAGTGGAAGAGATAAGACTCAAGGAAAATGCGTTTTTGTACAAAGGAGTTAACCTGATCAATGTCATAAATTTGCCTGAATTTAAATAGTGAATGAGAAATAGTGTAGAATCTTGTATATTGTACACTGCCTTTCCTTGTTTTAATTTTTTTCAAAATTCTAAAACTTTGTTTATCCCCAGTTTTAAACAAAAGAAACAATTCCCGGATTTTCAGTGTGGTCACAGCATTTTTGGACCCCACCGTACACATAGGGAATCATTTTTCAGGCAACACTATTGTTGGTAGTTCTGCTATTTCCAGTCGCCAGAAACTGAGGATTTTTACTTGCCATTCAGGTCAGTTAAACATGAGCATCTTCAGCTGATTCGGCTGAAAAAATCAATCAAATAATCAGCAAGTCATTGGTCAAGGTTTTGGCTAGGAGATGTGGGTATTTTATTGTTATTTGAGTCTGGCTAACGTTTTCGTGTAGTAGCAGGAAGAAATACGTATATGACGGCTTTGTGCTGTAGTTTATCCTTTTCTGCTTTGTCAGTGTTTCCACAAATCTGCATGTTCCTGATTATGAAAAGATCGCCTGTTATCATGCATGCTAATTAAGCCGACTAGTAAAAATCATTCGACCGTCAGCCAATTTTGTTTTGCAAAATTAATAAAGGAGTAGGTTTTATTTTCTTTTTCGGGGAGCTGAACCTAGTCCTATGCTAGGCAACTGCGGGCTACTGATTTGTCCAACCATGATGAAGCATCACCATCATGAAACAACATGAAATCAAATCTAGTCTTATCAAGTATGTGCATCTCGTTATGCTGCCGGATGACATGTTCTCTAACCAGACAACACAGGCATGGGGTAGACAAATCCTTTTATAACCACAGGTTGAAACACACACACACACACACACACACACACACACACACACACAAAGAGACGCATGCTGCCAGGAGGGGACCGAGACGTGAAAGTAATCTACACATAAATATAGAGTTGAGATGTGTGTCAGTGGGTGGGAAAAGGCATTTACAAGCTGATGAAGCTGTCAGAAGAGCGAGCGCACACTATGCCAGATGGAGTCAGCTTCTGGCATCATTTTCAATCAAGGGAAACTGCGAAAGAAGGCTCGTTGCATAATTACACTGAGATAAACTGCTCTCCCCATCAGCATCTTCAACTCACAGGTCTCACAGCAGGGTTCTTTGCTATCATTGCTTGCTTGCTGTGAGCATGCAGCATTTTCACAAAACTAGCTGCCAGGTAGTGTCCTGTCACATTACTTCGCTTCAGGTGGTACAGACTGAGTACGAGGATATCTGTCATCACGTGTGCATTCTTATCATTAGAGAGCATGACTGATTCTCTCAGCGGTGTGACTAGGACTAGGATCTGTCAGGATGCTAGTCGAACCAGCTGTACTGATTAATAATGGATATCTCAAACGCTACACAGGGCAAGGCACTGTTCAGGAATGAAGATGCTAATCTACCATGCATATTTTTAATCTCATTACCACTTTGGAGTGGAGATCGTCACTGACAAAAACTCCAGATGATATGTGTCATCATAAAACGTCTCATCATAAAATCTAACTGAGATTTCATCATTCGAACACAAAAAGGTTGTAATCTTCATTTTCCGGTGCACCCAAGAGAATTACAAAAAGGTTCATTTGATTAAGGAGAAATAAGTCTGTCATGTTACTGACTGAAATGTTCAGAAGACTACATGAATTGTGGTTAAATGTTGAGTATTGTGGCAAGAATAGCAATGCTGATCTACGCTGCGTGAATGTGTATATAACAGGAGTCTAACGTAATACCATTATCTGTATCTGTAACAGTTTAGTACTCCAAATATTCGTATCTGTGTCTGAAATTGGATTGATTTTTCCAGGATTTAAATATGAACCCTAGCAAACTGTTCCTCGAAACACTAAAAACCTCAGAGGTGAAAATGCCAGCAGTGTCAGTACCATGGACCTTTGTTCTGGCTCTGACATTTCCTCAACATCACTCGAGTTCATTACTGGCCTCAACAACAGCTGTGTGCTGTAGCTACTAGGAATGTCATAACACATCGATATACTGATTGTAGATCGGCCTGACCTCTCTGGAACACGTAATACGGCCTCATCTAGCGGGTCTTCCTGATATAACATCTTTGATATATCTTTGTGGTTTTAATAGTATACTTGTAGGCCTATGCTATAGATTTAAGGATGCACTGCAGCAGCCAGTATTTACATTTGAAAATTATAGATAAAAATCGATAATTGCTGGGAAAATTTCCTAATTATTGATACACGAAAAAGGCATCAATCCCAAGCCTAGGAGCTACTGTTTTTTAATCCCACTAGTGCAATTATTATTTTTGTTCATACCTACGATATTTTCTAGTGAACTTAGTTGGTTCTGGTGGTCTAATTTAAACCAATCACAAGCCTGACCAGGCAGTTACTAAGGATGAACGCTAATGAATAAACGCTAAATGCATTGCACAGCGACCAATTTCATGTAAACAAACGTGTTCTTTCTCTCCTGCAAGCTTCATATCTGATCGCTCACCCACATGAAAGGAAAATCTCCTGCTCACGTGCACACCTCTAGTCTCAACCAGATTTCTGGAGCTACATGTACAGAGTGTCCGAAAAGTCAGGAACCAATGGAAATACGTTGAGCAAACATGATACAGCTGAGAAAATGTGTAGAGTGTAAGGGTGAACGTATAGCACATATGTTGTAAGTCATAAACACAAAATTAAGGATATGTAGTTTTACTCTCATTAGTTCCCAAATTTGTGTACACCCTGTATATACAGTGGGGTCCAAAAGTCTGAGAGCACTAGTGAAAATACTTCGATTTTGCATTCTTTTAATTTAATACAACAATTTTTAAACATGAATTTCAGAGTTTCTTAGTATTTGGTATGTCCTCCTTTTTGCTTTAATGACAGTGTGCACTCGAGCTGGCATGGACTCCACAAGTTTGTGCAAAACCTTATGATCCATTTTAGATCAAATCTATTGGAGTGTCATCTGAACACATGCTTCATTAAAAGAGATTAGACATGAGGAAAGTCTGACCTTTTGTACTAAGCAGTTGACATGGTCAATATCACAAGCTTGCTTACATTTAAATAGGGACCCAGAAATAGTGCAGAATCTTTAATATTAAGTATATTGAACATTTACTTTCTTTGTTTTAATATTTCACTATTTTAAAACTTTGCTTATTTTTAATTTTTAATGTGGTCTCAGAATTTTGGAGATATAATCATAATTTACTGATTTTTTTTAAAGTCCCATCCAGGGCTTCCTTTTAAAGACATTTCTTTGTAGAATCCTTTTAGTAAACTATGAACCTTTCTATGAACAAAAATCCAAAAATGATCATGATGATAGAAGGAATAGTTCAGATATCTTGTGCTTGTAAAGTTTTTCACGACCCAGTAAATATTTATGTTTAAACAGATGATCGTGAAACGTAACGGTAAATCAGATTCAGCCCATTGTGTAATCATCATAATGAAAATATTTCTCACATACCAAATGATGAGCAGGAGTGTGAGTGGCTAAAACACAGGGAACCCATAACCGGAACTGAGAACCTGTGGCACTGCAAGCAGTCCTAATGAGCCTCAAACTGAGGAAGAGGCAGTGTGACTGGTTTAATAAACCTTCCTGCTTTTTCAAGTTTGTTTACTAGACGAAATCTTATAACTGGAAGTCTTCTCCAACCAGAAGGCTGGCTGTGTAACTGTAGCTCTCTTTGTACCAGCTCTTTTTAACAAGAAATACTCTGCTGAAACACATCACTCTTCCTTAACACAGGATTTTTTATCTCTGGCCTGCTTATTAGCATACACTCTCTGGGATTTCACTGCAAGTCTAAACACGCATGGAGTACAGAGAAGAAAAAGAGAAGCCGAGGAAAATCGCTTCTGTCCTCTCTGTCAGAGAAATGCCTGCAGCCTGGAATGGCAACTAACGCCTATGGACTGTCTTCATGCCATGTCTCTGAAATGCGAAGTGTGTGTCTGTCAAATCAGCAACTGAAAATATACATAGAAGGGATGAAACAGAGGACTTGGGGACTATGAGGTATGGCATTCAGTAAAAAAACAAAAAAAAAAGTACTATCTTGCTTACCATTTTTTCAGCTCATTGACAGAGAGATGCAGCTTTTGAGTAAAAATACTGAACCCCTTAGTTTACTGCATCCTCTTGAATGAAACAAGGCATTCCTGTTTCAATTTAAAAAAGTCAAAGAAATACGAAGAATGTGAAAAACGTAGAAAGAAAGCACATGAAAGATACAAAATGTTTTTTTCCTTCCAAGGTAAAGTCGAATAAATAAATTTAAGACTTGATTGCTTAATAAAAGGAGTACGTGGGTGATAGCTTGGGTAAAGTTAATGTTCCGCTAATAGATTCATCATTTTTTATTTGTTGATTCTGCGTCTGCTTATACGTGAAGGTGTAAATAGCCAAGTTGTAATTTTACACTGCAACCAGGGCTGGGTGATATGATGATATAATATCGTGATAAATGATGTCACCATCATGTCACCATGAGATATCATGGATATCGTGATGCATTTTTATTTCATTTCAAAATTTTAAAAAATAATTGCAAACTGACTGGAAGCAGCTGATTTAATGGTAAAATTTTGTATTTAATCTTTAAAATTGTAAAAATTTAAATTTTCACAATTTTAAATTTTTTTTCTCCTTTCAGTGTTAAATATTATCTCTATTTTTTTTAATAAATAATATTTTATTTCAAAAATAGCATTATATAAAGCATCAAGCAGTTGTTTTTTTTTTACTGTTCTGCTGGCCATTTTTTTTAGGAAAAATATCATGATACATGTCATGTATTGTTGTAATTTCTTTGAGAATTGTGATATATTTCTGTCATATCACCCAACCCTAACTGCAACACTGTAACACTGTTCAATTCAACATGTAATGAATATCCTTATAATCCTCATTATCCTTATACTTCTTATAATTATTCACTAGCACTTTGTCCTCCATATTATTTTTTCTCTTTCCCCCAGCATGCAATCTGGTTGATCGGAAAAACTATTTTCGCGCTATTCTGAAATGTTTAACTTTTTTCAACTTTTGCTATGGCTAAAAACACCACTTCCTATAGGACTGCATGTAAAATGTGTGTTGGTGGTTTAGAAAAAAAAAGCAAATGTGTGAAGGCAGCCTTATAGAACAGTTTTAAAGTGTACTTAAAAAAAAAAAAAAGTTTTCACAACGTCAAATGTGAATCGTGCCTTAGGCTACTGACAAAGGGACAAATATGCTTTCCTCTCTCTGAAAAAATACAGGAAAAAAGCTTGCCCATAGACGTAGTTTACTTCCCAAGCAGCACCATCATCTTCAAAAGCAAAGTCACTTTACAAACAAATGAAAGCATCGTCTCTTTACCCCGAGAGGACTGCAGATAACAGTAAAAAAGTGGAAGTGTTTAGGTAGGGCTAACCTAAGCGACCGATTACTACGGTTTCAGCGAGAGCGCACGCAAGCACCAGGGACTGGGATGTAGGCCAACTTAATTAAATATCAGCCCCATCCTTGAGCTGCATAACAAATCAAAAGGACACATGAAGACCTGAAGAGACGGCAGGGATAGCGTCCAACTCCCTCCGCCTCCTGACAGGAGCCACTTTTCTCATCCTACACATTTCAGTCTTTATTTCAGCTCCGCAGAGTCTATTCTTAGAGGCTCACATCAGAAAGTTAGAATAGAAATACAAATCCTCCAAAAAGAGCAAAGAGCAAGAATTCCACCACTTAGAGCCTTTACCGCTGGAAAATATTTGTTACTCCTAAATGAGAAGCAATGTAAATATTATTTATTGAGAAATGAGAACACTAAAGCAATGAGATCAAGGAAAGGCTGGTAGCAAGGACAAGAAGGACAGTGGAAGCAAAGTGGATGAACAGCGAGTCCCATACAAAACCTGAACAGACATTTCAGGACAGGTAGCACAGCTCCGTAACTTAAAAAAAAAAAAAAAAAAAGCCTCGGAGAAAGGATGAGATGAGCCGTCACCTAGCAACTAGTCTCAGGAGAACATCCTTTTACAATTAATCTGCCATTCAGATTTCAGGAGGACATCTGAGGCTGAATAGACTTCATGCACCTCTATGTAATGCTCAATCGATGCTAGATCCAATTCAGTATTGAAACAATTTGTTAAAAGGGTGTGACATTGAAAAAGTGTGACCACAAGTAGCTGAAGCGACGTCCAGCATTGATAAAACAACCTCATCACTACGTCTGATCTTTTTATAGAAATGTTTGAAAGACATGTGGGTAAAGACAGCTTGACAAACAAGGCACAAGATGGTCAAACATATTTGCTGCAGCGCCTTTTAAGGCCCAGGACAATCTGCTATTCAACAAGCATAAAGGCCATGTCCCAGAGTAGAGCCACAGGTGTGACACCAGACCTTTCTGCCTGTTTGTCATGTCCGCTGCATGCAAATGTCTGAGGTCATTATGTAATCTTGAAAAGGGGGTTGAGGAATCAATTATTCTGAGCACACACGTAAAGCAAATCCATCTCGCTAGGAGTAAAACAAGCTCTGTGAATTCGTCACTGTTATCATCTGGGAGTGGTTTTACGCAAAAAATGTCAAATTATACCTAAAAACCATGTTACAATACAGGCATGAAACCTTTATTATAAACTGGTTAACACAGAAAATTACGTAACTGGTATGTAAATAATGATAGAACTGGTCTCTGTGCATAACATCTGCGAATCAGCCCAAAGTGGAACTTTCAGTTCTGGTTCATGTTCCCCCAAATTGAGAGAACAGAAGCACTGTCTATAGTAAAAGTGACTGAGTGTACAATGACACCAGGTCAATATGTAAGAAGTGCTTGCATTAGTCCTTTGTCTAATTGACCATTTGGTTATCCACTGTATTCTAGCTGCAACAAAATGAGTTGATGACGAAGGGTTTTTAGACAAAATTAAAACTTAATTTTAACCTATTGTTCAAAATATAGCTCCATTTTAAAGATGTTAGTGAAAACATACTTGAAGCTGGTACTCAATTTATTAGAAAACTAAGGCTTGTGCTTTGTTTTTGTGCTGTAAAGTCATTAGTCACGTTTACATGGACACTTTTTGTTTCAGAATCGGATTTGATCTTCTCACATGCGCACAGTGCACGAATACACGTTTCCCACCATTCCAACATGCAGATACTAGCAGCCACTCTCTTGCCATTGCTTCTTTTTTTCGCTTTAAAAAGCAGACTTAACATTTGCCTATTTCAGCTGCTAATTAGAAGACGACGAGTGTGTGATGTTTCGTGCGATACTGCGTGTATTTATCAAGCAATTAAAATGCCCCTTCCCGAGCCCAGAACAAGGCGTCTGTGGATGAGGGTCCGAAGCAAGGACTGGTGGGACAACGTCGTCTTGCACCACTTCACAGACGAGGAGTGGAAGGAGAATTTTAGGATGACATGACAGTCATTTATGCTCAATGGTGGAGGGGTACATAGCACCTGGTGAGGCTACGGTCAGAGCCCCAATACCGCTGACAGCCGTGCGTCATACGTCATTACGTGATTTGTACGTCATTGCAAATGCGCAGAACTATCTGATTTCATTTTCAATCCGATGAAGTGTTTACATGTCCTCTCCATCGGATTAGAAAAAGTTTAAACCACCCCTTACGATCCGAATGAAATTTTAATCGGTTTTGGCCAATTCATTCCGATTGACTTGTTTACATGTGACTTTTTAAATCTGATTGTGCTTCTAGTCCAATTACGATCGGATTATTAGTGTCCATGTAAACGCAGCTACTGTTCGTCATTGATGCATTACTTCATTTTTCATTAGAAAGTGCTCTATCCTGGTCAGAGCAGCAGTGGATTTGGAGCCTATCCCAGGAACGTTAGAAGCTAGGCATGAATACACCCTGCACTGGATGCCAGTCATTCGCAGGGAACCAAGTACACGCATTTACACATTCATTTACACCTACTGGGAGGTGAAACCAGAGAACCCAGAGGAGACACGGTAAGAACATGTGAGATTCCGTACAGACAGTAACTCCAAGCTAAGGATCAAACCTTGGAGCTGTGAGGCAGTGCACCACCGTGGAGTCTACACCACTGTGTCGCCTAGGGTGGTGATACAATTTTTGACAAATTAACCATAAATTTGCATTGGATAGCATGACACAATGCATATAACCAATCAGCAACACACACTGCTGCTAGCCCCACCCACAAATACCACCAGTTCCTATTGCTGCCAAAGGTGAAGCTTCAAAACCATGAAACTGAAACTTTTGATACTGGATATATGGCCAATAGAAGAATCACAAGTACCAAAGGTTCTAGTACTTGCAACATATAGCCATGTTGCTAAGCCCTGATTTGGATGAAATAATGCTGCTGTGTGGTCCAACATAACAGAGAATGTGTAAAGTCCCACCGAGTCCATAACTTCTTGAAAAGACAAAACAAAACAAGCACTGACAGACATGTGAGAGGCTCTTTGGAGAGCAACGGCATCTTCCTTTTGATGTGGTTCAAGTTTCAAGCTTTCATCCCACTCGGAAATCCCACAGTAATGCTGTTTATCTCTTCACATAAACCCGACCACCTCTCAGCACACCAAATATGGATCCACTGTTAGTGGGCAACAACCCACACAATGGTGCAAACTTCTCCCTGATACTGTACTGAGTCAAGTCAGCTTTTCCCAGTTGTAGTGAACACAGCACTACATCACATGCTGTGTGACCTTGCTCCATCACCATGGTAACTACATAATAATACTCGTTTGATAAATTCTGGACCACAGGCTGAAAGTGGGAAGGTCTGCTTTTGCCTTTAATGGATTTGAGAGCTTTTTGGTTAGACAGCAGGTCTGGAATGTGAGCCCGTGAGGCAGGCTTGTAGCACAGATCAGAGACTGGTCCATTGTGTCCTGCTGGGGTTGCTGTCCCTACTGTTTAAAGCTAATGAGACAGCACACCCGAGAGGGCATATGTCCAACACTGGAATACACTCATTAAAGGGCAAAGTTGCCCAACTATCAGCCTGTTGAGGAAATCTGGTGATGTGTCCTAGTTAAGACAAAGGGGTCAGCTCATGCTTCAGGGCAACTTTTGTTCCAGCAATATTTTCTTTGAAAACCATACACACAGAGGTAATGATTTTGAGATACTAAACACGATTACAGACATACTTAAAAAAAAAAAAAAGTGAAACTCTTCCACAGTTTGAAGAGAGGTTCCCAAGTGGTGCAACAGGAAAGCGTTCCCTCTATCTGCAAGACTGCGAATTTGAATTGCGATGATGCCACAGGTATCTGTGGCTGGGTGTCCACGAGAGTATTGGCTGTGGGAGTGAGAGCATACTCTCTCTCTCTCCTGTCAATCACATTGACACTAGCTAATCGCTGGTGTCTGTGAGCCCATGCATGTGGAAGACAGTTGATAGCGTGTTCCTCTGAGCGTTCAGCTGCCGTGTGATGTAGAATAAGAAGTAGTCTGAAAAGATGGAGGAAGCACATGCTAGCCATCATCTGCCCCAATTTGGTAGCTGAAGTGTGATAGGGGCGAGCTAGCCTGTGGGTGGGAATTGGAAAAGTGGCATGGCCAGAGCCCTGACCTCAACCCCACTGAACACCTTTGGGATGAACTGGAATGCTGACTGCATCCCAGGCCTCCTTGCCCAACATTCCCGCAGCCACACTCCAAAATCTAGTGGAAAGTCTTCCCAGAAGAGTGGAGGATATTATAACAGCAAAGTGGGAATAAATCTGGAATGGGATGTTCAACTAAAACATATGGGTGTTATGGTCAGGTGTCCACATACTTCCAGCCATATAGTGTACATATTTGAGTCTGTACGTCCAGCTGGTAATGGAAGTGGTGACTCAAGAGCCAAGGTTAACGTTTGTGCTCACAAGTATCTCGAGCAACTCAGGAAGGAGTGGAAGGTGAACATGACATATTTGTCCCACCCACAATTCTACCGTGATGTAATAAAAAAAAAATCAGAGGCTTTTTATTGGCAGGAAAAAGTTGAAAGATTATGGACAAAGAAGTATTTTGTCTTTTAAGTGATCAGAGCAGATGAATATGACCAAGGAGATTAAACAGAGTTAAAACAGAGTAAAAAGGTGCGTTTGGTTTCAAGTTATCTTTAAGAAATTAAAAAAGGTGTTGGTGTCTCATAGCTTCATGGTACAATGGTCTGATCCTGAGCTTATTGTCATGAGAGTGTTCCTGCATTATCCCCAGTATTCCTGTGATAGGTTTCCTATGACCACCACAACACTGACCAGGATAAATCAGTTACTGAAGATGAAAAAAAATCCATAATTGCTCATATTTATCCAAAGAGTATTTTTTCCAAAACTTCTTTTTGCTGTACAGATAACCAGCTGGACGTGTTCAATGTGATTCATGTCATGTGCTGTATATTCTATTTGGTATATTTAGGTTTGTGTGGGTGGACTGTAATTGCACATGACAGCATGCAAAATCAGAGAAATTAAGCAGTTTGCTGCCTTTCTGATTGCCGTTTCTGACCCTCGCAATAAAGAGAAACAAGTTACTGTGGCAACCATCACCAGCTGCCTGTGTAGAAAAAAAGGTACAGCCTGGTTTTCCTTTCAACTGCAATTTACTGTTACTGTTTTTAACTCCCACAGTGAGCTCTAATTGAGTTTGAGTATTCCAGGAGCCCATAATTAAACACTTGCAGAAATCAGTTGATTAGGCTCATATTATTCTCTGTGCAACCATTAACTCACATGTTGATTAAGTAAGTTTGCGAAGACATCTCTCAAACTTATAGTTGAAATGAAGCTTCCAGTTACATGAGGATTATAAACATAGTAAACTTCACCAACACAAGCTTGCTTATCACAAAAAGGGGTGAACATGTGGATTTGTGTGTATGTGAGGAGCTTGAATAGGGAGAACGTAGAGAAAGGAAAATGGTGGGTGGCTGTCATTAGCATTCCTAAAAAACCTCAGCATGTTCACTTCAGAAACGTAGCAAAGGTATAGCTCCCAAGTGGCAGAACAGAAAAGCATTCGTCCTATCATTCGGAATATTGCGAGTTTCAATCCCAAGGATGTCATCTATGGGAGTTGAATTGGCCTTGCTCTCTGTGTGGGAGGGGTGTGTTCTTCCACGCTTGTCAATCACAGTGACACTAGCCAATCAGGGGCCATTTATGAGCTCAGGTATGTGGAAGAAGGAAAATAGCGCTTTCCTATCTACGCAGCATGAGCTGTAGGTCAAGAAGATAGAGTTGGCTGGCTTCATGTATCTTGGTAGCTGTTTATTATAGGGAAGAGCTGTCTGGTTGGTGGGAATTGGCCAAAACTAAATTAGGAAGGACCAGTCAAAAAAAAAAAAAGAAGTAAGAAACATATCGTAGATAAATCTTTTCTGAGCTCATGGTATTTTCATTCCATTGTAATTGATAATTTAGCAGTTTACCACTGGTATAAATGGACAAGCTGGGCTAAGTTTTAATTTTTGACATCCACATTAGGTCTTTATTATTAATAAATAGAGACAGCATGGTGGCACAGCGAGTAGAGTTCAAACATTTGAGTCAAATGTTCTCCAAGTGTCTGTAAAGTAGGTTTTTCCCCCTGGGTTCCTCTTCTGCTTGCAATTAATGTTGTGGAAACAAGTTAGTTCCTCTCATCACTTACATTTTAACAGCTATAGCAGCTCATTCCCTCAGCAGCTTATTTACTTTCCTCTCTCTTGAAGTCCATAAGACAAAAAAATGCAGCTTGTCATGTTGGCAAGAGCCACAAAGTCCTCTGACCTTCCTGTGGTGGAAAACCTACAGGAACACTTTTCCCTCTGACCTTGACAAAGCACTGACACTGGAGACTCCTTCCAAAACTGCTCAATAAACATCTCACAGAACAAATACATTTTGATTTGCCTGGCAATCAAACTACTGTCTGAAGTGCTACTATAGAAAATTAATCAACAACTTCTGACCAATCAGAATCGAGAATTCAACAGCACTGTGCTGTAAACTAAGAATAATATGTGGTGTTGTGCCTCTTTTTAGATCTTTAATTAAGGCCAGAAAGAAACTGTGTATAATATCAGATTGCTATGGCTGGTGTTAGCTCCCATTTTCTTTCAGAACAGATTTTATACCAATTCCCTGATGCATGTGCATATATTCTTACACAAAATTAGTGTTTCAGCTGGCACAGTTGCCAAGATACAACTCAATGATGTTCATTACAATGTGCAGTTCTCGGGTACAAAGCGAGATGATGTGCTTATATGAGGTTTAAGTGGAAAAATGCATGTAAATAAAAAAATACAGTGTTTTTTTTTAGTGTCTGTGTGAGTGAGCAAGCCAGTAAAAGCTTTCCACTGAGAGGAAGTGCACTGCAGTGGAGAATGAGGACACATGACTCATCAGCCCCAAGCTCTCACATGGATCTGTATTGTGTGCACTGGGCAGAAATAAAGCATAACCTTCATCACGTCATCACACTCTTAGCTCTCGCCAAGTTCCGATCTTCACTTCCGACCTCCAAAAAAACCTGCAGGTCTGCAGGGACTTGATGTATCTGTGCCCTGTGTTTTCATTTCAGAACTTCAGTCAAGAGCTTTACCTGCACACAGTGCATTTCTTAAAAATGTCAGAATGGATGTGCACAACCCCTATCAACTCATCCATCCATCTTGTCTCTGAGTCAGCGTAAGGTCATGTGAACCTATTCCTGTGTTGCACAAGTTTGCAGACTCAAAATACTGACCAAAAGACCCTCACAAACAAACACCACACACAAACACATCTGATTTCAGACAGCGCAGATATGATGGATGAGGAGCTTTATCATTTGTCCCTGGCCATTCGGCTGTGAAATTGTGCGCGCGAGCTGATCTAGGACAGGGATGTGGACTGCAGCTGTGCAACTGCCACCACACGCACCCATGCGAGAAACCCACAAACGCACTGTGTTCAATTATCCAGGGATAGTAAATAAAATTTGCACAATCATCTACTCAATATACACCAAATATCATGATTCTGTGACACAAACTAACTCCTAAAATACATATGCAGATGCCATCTGGAGCTCAACACACTCTCTTTATCTCAATCCCTCCCCAAATGTTCACTAACTTCATCTATAACTCATCTATACCTGCTTCTCTTGAATAGCGACAACAGGTTCATATAATTAGCTGGCTGGTTGAGGTAATATTTTAGATTACATTTTGAGAACTTATCAATGGTAGGATGAAGACTATGGCCAAAGCAAGGCAGTCTGATCCATATATTCAGCATTACAGCTTTGCCACGTGGTCTTTTGTCATGCAGATCTATTTCCCCACTTTAAAATCCCACGATGAGAGACATTCCCTTAAACCAACTGCAATATTCCACATCCCACCCCCGTGGTCTACAGGGAAATAGCTTGTCGGTAGGCAAGCACTTCACAGCTTCCAGTCACAGTCAATGTAGTGCATGGTCAGGTTTAAATATGGCTCCTTAGTTCTACTCGACCACAAGCCAGTAGTCGATGCATAGTGCCCTACTGAAGCTAACGGAGCAGTTAAATTAGCACAGCATTCTTCATACATTTCCGGCAAGGCTTCTTGTGAGAAGTATTTCATGCTGGAATGTCATACTGTGAGTCTAACTTCTAAATAGCACAAAGCCATTTCCTTCTCACAAGCACACCAGTGGAACATGAGGGAAAGCTCATGAAGTACAGTTGTTTGCTTGAATTATTTGTTCACTTAGGGACGCTGCAGTGTTTGCAAGCTGTATTTGCTGGAATTGATCACCACCTCACTGGACGTTTTGAAACTCTACTTCTGAGACTTCTGCATTTGTATTATAGAAGAGTGAAAAAGGTCCACTGACTAACTTTTTGACAAATATTTTTGTGTCTGTGTTTTGCACGGATTTTTTTCTGCATGGGAGCATCATCAGAAGTGTGTGCCCTTGCATGCACACAGCTTAGAGAGAACAGTGATCACAACATTGTGTTATGGCAGAAATCATATCCTCTTTAAAAAAATATACCAGCATCATCAACGATATTATATCGCCCACCCCTAATTAAACTAAATTGTGTAAATGAAGTTCGACGCATAATGTATGAATGAACAGGCTCCCAGATGTGAATAAAATCCTAGAAGAACTCCAGTATAAATACAAATAATTCACTTTCGCTCCTTGTAATTTTGCATTTAGCTCATACTTTTGGGTTTAGCTGATACGTTTCCCAAACTTGAAGAGTTTTTCTTAAAATATTCAATGCCTGAGTAAAGTAACATTTCAGATTTTAAACTGTTACTTTACTCAGGAATTGAATATTGTAAAAGAAACTTTGTAAGTTTGGGAAACATATCTGCTAAACCCAAAAGTTATGTGCTAGGAGGCAACCCATCTGAGTGTGGTGTCTCTCCTAAACGATTGTCTAGGTCAGTGTTTAACCCAGAGCTCCACAAAGCTAGAAAGAGATCAGAGAGCGTTGGTTACAACTGAGCAGCTCTTTGAACATTTCAAAATGAGTAAGAGTCTCTCTTGGGCACAGCCACGAGACAGGGGTAGATGAGCTGAGATGTGCTTTTATCTGGCAGGCTTGCCTCAATAGACTCTGTTCCCTGGTGGCTGAGAAACTTTCTGAAAAACTAAAGAGTTCAGAAACTATCCAGAATGCAAGCTAAAGAGGTCTTGAGCGTGTTCATGCTCTGTTTTCCCCACCACACTGCACAAATTGAAGATAAGGAGCATAATATTTATAGCAATACTGGAGAAAAAAATGAGATGTGCAAATATTAGAGGAGTTTGTATGTGGAAATGCTAGAGCTGAAAATGTGAGATGGCATATGTAGAATTATGACGATTGACTGTACCTGCACCTGAGGTAGAAGGTATGTCTGGTGTGTTTTGTGTTTTTTTCTGAATCACAGTATATTCATCACTTCCTTGCTCACACAAGCTCGGAATGACTTGCCCTTTCAGTAATTCTGAGCTTGTGTATGACTATTCACCAACATTTATTACTGCAAGCTCCAGCCCAATATTTCCCACACCATCAAAAGGCATCTCTGGAATAGAAACTGCACAGGAAATGAGAGACCATGGGCTGGAAAAGCCATGTCAGTCTTGGCTGCTCTGGAGTACAACATTCTTGAGTTCCTGAATTCCAAAAATAGCTTTTGATGTGGAAAAATGGCCTGCTGTGAGCGAACTGCAGGCTGAGCACGTCGACCCTACACAGCACTGGCAGCCTGGTCCTACAGCCCTAAGCCAAGCATGAACCAAGAATAAAGCTATTAAAATTAGATACGGACTAAAGCTTTATGAATACAGTAATGAACTGCAGTTCTGGAGGATTTCTGGCATTTTCTATCCTTCTATCCAAACCAATTTATTCTGCAGAATGCCTCTTTTGATAAATAATGCTTTTATAAAACCTGAGACTCCATGATAAGAACATAAATAATAAACAGCTAAACCTGTTAGTGAAGTGTCATTTGTGAACTAGACAACTCTTTCAGAAGCTGACTCGCACATAAGCCTTTGTTTCTCTTTGTTTTTTTCTCTCTTTTTTTAAGGTAGGCAATGTAGGCATGGCATTACTCCTGTAGTATAGCATAATTAAAATTCTTCCATGGAAACCTTTGCTAGCATCAATTCATTGTTCTTTAGTAAGTGCAATTGTTCTGATCAATTGTTGTCAAGATCAATTCATTGCTCTTTTGTTCTGGTGCAAATAAAACTTTTGGGGTTTCGTCTGTCCGAACAGTGCATAAGTGCCCTCTTTGGCCCCATTAAATTTAGATATAGCGTTGAAACATGTCCCCATTTATTCGAAAATATCACAAACCTTGTAAGGCTTAGAACAAAATAGCAATGAGCTGTTTGGTAGCGAAAGAGTCCTGAGCCAAATGATCTGACTCACTGAAAAGAGCCAGAATTCCTATCACTACATTTTACTCTCCACTTTTACCAACCAGAGACCACAACCCCACCCTCTTGATTTCTACTGGGTCATAAAATCACAGTTCAGGAATATCTAGGTCAAAGTTCACCTAGATAAAGTCAGGGCAAAGAGAAGGTAACCGCTAGCAGGAGCAAATCCCATCTTTCACATGCCACGTCCTTTCCCCTTCAGTGAGTTGGCTTTTCCGCCAGGAGAATTTTATTTGTGTTTGGCAGAAAAGTATCGTTTTCAGGTGTCTGCAGTATTGCCATTGCATGGAAGCAGCATATTTGCTGTTAAAATCTCATAGTGAATCTTTACAATTGTAAAATGGTCAATTTCACAGAATTTTCTATGTTCCTGCTTTCCAGTGTTAAGTACCTTATTGAAAGGTTTCATTTATTATTGAAAGTTTTTTTAAAATACAATATTAGTTTGTTAGTTTAGCTATTTGTCATATTGTGTACCATGTCTTCAAAGCATTATGAAATGACATTTCTGTCATATGTGCACTTCAGAATAACATGCTCATGCTATATTGTGTAGTCTAAAGCCATAATCTAAACAGCACATGAGCTGCAGTATATCTTAATGTGTAGTTGTAATGCTTTGGTTCAACTCAACTGTGTGAATGTTCTAAAGAGAACTTGAGCAGTGAGTGAGCTGGAAGAGTAGCACTGAAATTCATAACTGCGATGATCACAAGTGACATTATTTATTCTAATTACCAACGCACCAAAAATAAGGTTCGCCTCTCAATATTTCTCTCTAGATTGGACGTTTAACATGAATATGAATGAGGTTCTGTTCGAATGAGTTCAGGCTTCTATAACAATGGGAGAGGACAAAGCTTTGAAATCACAAGGAGAGAATGACTAAGCCTTTCCGTGACCTACTCAGGGTGTTATCAACCTTGGCCTGAAATGACTATGAGGCCCTGGGCTTTGGGGAGGAAATGTGCTTTAATACTGCAAAAAAATTCCTTTTCATGCTCATGATGCAACAGATGTAAGAAAAAAAAAAACCTTTCATGACCTTGCTCAATAAAAGAGGCACATGTTAAGCAGATATTAACCACAAAATAAATCCCAATCTCTATTCAGGTGTCCAGTGTAATTGAAATCACATCGTCCTCAAGACGGGCCAGATCTGCTCGGTGGTGTTCAGAGAGAACTGAGGAGGAGAGAGAATGATTACGGAAAAGAGATAACGCTATTGCTCCTGTTTCCAGAGGGGCACGAACATAATTCCTTGAGTGAGGTCATGGATCAAAGCCATATTGTGGGTCGGTAATGTGGCCCAGAGCACTTCACCTCACTCTCATCCTCACTCCAGGGAACAATGGATCTTCATTTGGACAGTTGATGCTCGGCACATTTCTCTACTGCACCTTATCATTAGGATGCTCAACAACCTAGAAAATGAGTGCAGAAAAAAAAAGTGACGTGGCACTGAAAATTATATACTGTGAGAAAATGGTACAGATTGGAATGTGATGTGATGCTTCGACAGAAAAAAAAATACACATCTGTGTTGCTGTGTTAAAGACCAGCTTTGAGATTTATGATCTTAATATGCTTTATGACTCAGTAGGCAAGTAAAATGTCTGGCAGCTTATAAGAGTGAAAAGCTGTGCACACAAGGAAATCAATACAAGGATAATGTCTACTATGACTACAGGGGTAAACACCAAGTACTGTGCATTGCACAGCTTGACAAAGCTGTATTCCTACAAACTGTCCCTGATATTAGAGATATGGTATTACATTTACAGGGGTGGACAAATTATACATTTATTAGCTAGCCCACCAGGAAAGTCAAAGCTCAATCAATGTGCCTAACCTAAAGAAACCAAAAAGACTAGGCTAAAAGGTGGCAGCTAACAATGTGATAACGTCCAGCAAGCTAGTTAGCTAGTAGCATGCCTTAATAAAGATGAATAATAATGATCATCTTACTTTTCTAACAAAGTTTCTAATGCAGCACATCGTGTTTGCTGACCAACATTCCAGTTTTAAGGTATGGTATTTCTCCTCACATTGTAAAAGATATTCAAGTCTGGCTAACATATCATTTTCATGATATGTTTAATGGCCAGGTGACTGTTACTCATAACGCGAGAGTTAGCATACTTGACAGATTTGTGGTGGACTATATTTTTCTCGGTTTCATCAGAGTTTCTTCATGTGTGTTCCTGATTCTGAGAAGATCATCTATAGGAATAGGTGTTTTTTTCTTTTTCTGAATGTTGAACCTATTTGTCTGCTGAGCAACTAGAAAATGGTCATAAAAAAAGGGGGTTATGAAATCTGCTTGCTCCAGACAGGCTACGGATTTGTCCACCCTTTAATATGAAATTTAAACAATAATACAATGAATGAGAGTAGCTATAACTATTTTGATAATATCAAATAACCTCCAGTTTACTGTTAAGACTTGCAAACTGGATTGCACAAGGTTTGATCAAACAAAACAAGTAAAGGCAAGTAAAGACTTTAAGGCTGTTTTAACAGGTTGCAATTTTTCCGAACTTTAGGATGTTTGAGCCCCGAGTTCGGTACAATTGGTGATATGCAAACACTGCAATTAAGCTTGGGATCGGTCAGGAGATCCAATCCCTAGTCCTCCACCACTGAAGATGGTGGTCCGTGGTTTGCTTCAACTGAACCACAACACAATTTTCATCAGGTGTGGAAGCTATCTGTGCACAGCCCGGTATGTCGACTAACGTGACTGGTTCAACTTCTTGTGTTACTTATTGTTTTAACTTTTGTAATGCTGATGAAAGAGCTGTAATACTTACTGATATATAAAACAAGACTTCCACAAGACTGGAGCACTGTAATTAGCTCACCACTGTGATACAAGCACTTGTGCTGAGAGAATCACAAAAATGCATGTCTCGTGTCAGCCTGCATAGGTAAGAATATTCTTATACAAGATTGGCTCCTCGTTTGCAGGCATTTGAAAACATGCCACACATGCCCTTCACTGCTTGATTGTTGGCATCAGAGGAAATGGCTTTGATCATCAGTTGATAAGCAGAAGCAGAAGTCTTTATTTGTCACATATACATTACAGCACAGTGAAATTCTTTTCTTCGCATAGCCCAGCTTGTTAGGAAGCTGGGGTCAGAGTGCAGGGTCAGCCATGATACAGTGCCCCTGGAGCAGAGAGGGTTAAGGGCCTTGCTCAAGGGCCCAACAGTGGCAGCTTGGCAGTACTGGGGCTTGAACCCCCAACCTTCTGATCAGTAACCTGGAGCCTTAACTGTTCAGCCACCACTGCCCCAAAAAGGTTGCTGTCAGAAGTGGGATTCAAACCCACGCTTCCAGGAGAGACTGCGACCTGAACGCAGCGCCTTAGACCGCTCGGCCATCCTGACATAACATGACAGTTTGAATAATTTTGAATAGATTGTAGAGTTGTGTACTAATGGAAGGCTCTGAGCACAATTATAGAACGTGCAGGTGTTAGGTTATTGAGAGAAGATTTGAGGAGATTTTGCCCACAATGGTTCACTACCTCAATTTCATTAAGGGCCCAATCCCAGTGAGAACCAGAGCAGCACAAAACCGCTTTATACCATCGACTTTGCTTCAGGCTAAAAATAGTTCAGATAGTCCTGACGCGAGCTTCCATTCATCAGTGCTCCTGCTTCTTCAATTCCAATCTGGAGAGGGGACTCGCACTGTTTGAAGTGAATGAGCGCTCTATCGCTGACTGGGCTTTTCCCTCTCAGGCTTAGCTGATGTGCTGCTATGATAGTGCAGAGGAACTGATTGCCCTGGTGGAGGCCGGTTTAAGAAAACGGAATAATGACCAAAAGAAATCAAGTGAAACTTTATCTTTTTAGACCATACGCTTGATTTGTTGAGAAAACTTTTTTATGCTCATCCTGGCCTAGAATGAAAGTTCACAAGACTTTCTCAGGAGAAAGAGAACTTAAAGCAGCTATGATGGGATAGACAGAAACTGGATGTTCCTTGGCACGATAATTCCATTTATTTGAGTTTTATTTCAGTGCACTGTAAAAAAAAAAAAAAAAAAAGAGAGAGAGGCAGCAAAACTAAAAGAGGGAGAAAGTGACAGCTGGCATGGTGAGGAGATATTAAAGGTTGGTTTATGCTTCGTCAGAAAGTACTTTTGAGAACTACCCGAGACTAATTCCTGAAAGTGTGAAATCTTTCTGAGTTAAAGTAAGCTCTTAAAAAGGTCTGTTTGCAGGTTTTCAAACAAAAAAGGTGAAAGTGTGAATTTTGCTGTCTGTGATGGCATACTTTAATGGAGAAGATGGGTTTACTGGCATTTTGGGTAGGAATTGCACACTCTTAGAAAAAAGGATCCCTCATACACCCTAAAGTTAAACTGTCCAATCGGTGTGACGTTGTCTTGGAGAGAGAGACACGTTTCTAACCTTCTGAATGCTTCAGGAGCCTATTTGGAATATAGCATTAAACGACCTTTAGAAAGTAGAAAGTAAAAGGAAGAAGAGAAGAAGACAGAGATTTAAAAACCTTCCAACCAAGTGGGAGGTGAAAGGTTTCTGAAATCAATGGCCTTTCAGTGTGAAGTTCTGATGCGAAAGGTTAAATTTGATCGGTTATCTTATCCTAATGGGGACAGTTCTAACTCTGCTAGTCTGGCTTCTAGGGAGACATGGAATGAGGAGAGGAAACAAAAGAAAAGCAGTGGATAGAAAAGAAAAAGGGCTGCCAACAAACAGACAGCACACAAGAATGAAACGAGAGGCTTGACAAGGCTGTAGTAGTGAGCGCTCGAACACTTGATGGGAATGCTATCCCGTCAGCCAATAGTTCAGAATCAGAGCCAATTATTTCTACTGAGCAGGTGCTCCCTAGGTGTGACACGCCTATTTAAAAAAAAAAAAATCATGTCACATCACATAAATCATGGCTTTAATATGGTTGATGTGGTATTCATTCATCTTCTTTCCGAGCTTTACCCTGATTGCGGTGAATCTGAAGCCTGAGGTTGGAATACACCCCGGATGGGAATATGATGGGACGAAACCAGAGAACCCAGAGGAAACCCCTGCGGACACAGACAGCAATCGAATCCCAGAACTGACCCAGGTACTCTGGAGATATGAGGCTGCTCAATAAGGCTGCAACACTACTATTTGCATGCTGTCTTATACATTATATGGCCAAAAGTATGCGGACACCTGACCATCACACCCATATGAGGTTCTTCCCCACACTGCTGCCACAAATTGGGAAACATACAATTGTATAGAAAGTCTTTGTATGCTGTAGAGTTACAATTTCCACTCAGTGGAACTAAGAGGCCCAAACCTGTTCCAGCATGACAATGCCCCGGTGCACAAAGCAAGATCCATGAAGACGTGGTTTAGCAACGTTAACAGTCCTGCACAGAGCCCTGTCCTCAAGCCCACCGAACACCTTTGGGATGAACTGGAACGCCGATTGTGCGCCAGGCCTTCTCACTTGACATCAGTGCCTGACCTCACTAACGTTCTTGTGGCTGAATGAACAAATCCCCAAAGTCATGCTCCAAAATCTAGTGGAAAGCCTTCTCAGAAGAGTGGAGGGTGTTATAACAGCAAAGATGGGATGAAATCAGTGTTAATGCCCATGGTTTTGGAATGGGCACATGTAAGTGTGGTGGTCAGGTGACCACATATTTTTGGCCATATAGTGTACAAAATAACACATGGTTGTACACAGATAAAACAAGTTTCCTTTACTTTATTCAAATAAAATATGATGTTAAATGTCCATTGTAAGAGTGCCACTTGTCTGCTGTAGAGGAATACCCTTGTTGCTAAAGTGGTGATGAGATGATAGACTGCATCAGTACTCGAGAATATTTATCATGTGCAAAACTCCATAATCATTAATGATTTGATGCATCTTTCTTCACAAATGCCTCCATAGCTTTTGTTATCGGATTGTACATATCAGAATGGTCAAGCGCAGACTGCTTAATGGCTACAGAAAGAGACAAATGAGACAAATGAGACTTAGCAACTCCACCAACAACTTTAGTTCCATCGCTATTGAATTCAGAGTACAGACAAAGTGCAGACCTGAATAATGATGGACGATCTCTTGACTGCGGTATCACCATTAATCACAGCTCATCAAATTACTAGCATGGAAGGAATCTGTTTGTATTTCTATATTTTGCATTAACTACACCATGTTGCACTGAACTTGTTACTATAGAAACATACTTGGCTTGTTGCTATGTTCTTGCTCAGAGACTGGAAGCTTAATAATAAATACTAATAAATATTACAGTACTGGACAAACAGTTACTGCCAGTTGTAGCCATTCCTGCTGCAGTTTTGCCATTAATCACAGCTCATCAATTTCCTAGCACTAAAGATAGAGGTGTAAACCATGTAATTCATAAGGCAAAGATTCGCTATTTGATGATACCACTGAAAGGATACGATATGATTCGATTTTTAGTATTCGATTTTGTTCAGAATCTGGAGAGCTGTAAATTCACAAATAATGATGACGCAAATCACCTTGCTAGACTGTTTACACATCAGTTTAAAACTACAGATGATAATTAACACACCAGCTGTCAGTCTTTTTTTTTTTTTTTTTGCTAATAATCAATTAATAATCAATTATAATCATTAACAATCAAATAATGTTTCAAATGATTGTTTCTTCAATTCATTTCAATTGTTGCTTTTTAAATCGATGCATTGATCCAAGTCATCTGATCATTAAAGGAATCTATTTGTATAATTTTGTCTTTTGTATCGACTTAGCTCCTACAAAACGTCTATTTCGCATTGAACTTCTTCAAAAACTTGGAGTCATTACATTTTATAATAAATACAAATAAATACCACTAATCGATATTCTCATCCCTACTGCTCACACTGACACAGATATTGTAACCAAAGGCAGGACCTAAGAATAAGGAAGAAGTAAGTAAATTAATAGCACAAGCAGGAAATATTAGCCTACAGTACATACTAAATAAGATCCCAGGATGTGTATTGTAATTGTGTGTGTTCTTTTTGGTTGACTCGTTCTAGACAACCTAGAGTGTTTCCCTTATTCCTGCTCCCTATAGTAATCAAATGCATAAATAACTGAAAAAAAGTGTAAATTCTTACGTTTGCATCTTCCCTGCCACACTGTTTATTCAACACATTGTGCAACAAAAAGATGTGATAACACACACAATATGATCAGGGAGACCTCTGCCTTACTCTGCTGTCTGTGCCACACTGCTTCAATAATGCATAAAGTCATCCTTCAGGGAGAGACACAAATGTGATGCCAGCAGAAGCAGCATTGTCTATTTGATTGTGCTATATTGTTGTACATGCTAATGCTGTGTCTTAGACCGGAGGGATATGATAAAGTTTTATGTGCAAGTGGGATAGAAATGCATAATGAATCACATTTTAATTATGAGCCCCTTTTTTGGGGCTCTGCCATTGGTAAATCTCAAAAGGCAACAATTAGTGCATTCAGTTCAAGCAATACTACCAGTCAAATGAGCGAGTAAATGAAACATAGGAATTGTTATAATGCGTGTAGAGGTTGTACTTACTAATCTCATGTGTTCGATAGGCTTAGAAACTCATGAGCCGTGACACACAGTGTGCTGTATGTGTACTGGTTTATTTATTCAAACGTCATGATCACATTATTGCTAAATTATTGTTTTTGTCAAGTATATGTGAATGTGCCTCACATTAGACATGACAAATGACAAGAAATGACAAATCCTATGGATAAAGTGTAGATCTGTGTGATATGTCTGTTCATATTAGGGCTTTTGAATTCCTTCGTATTTAAATTAGAATTAATTAGAAGATTTTGTGCTTTGAGTATCAACGAGCCTATAATGTAGTATAGTACTTCCACAGAAGGAGCAGACATTAGCAGAAGCGCTACACTATTCACTCATTTTATATTACAAATCCTAAAAGTTTAAAATCTTCTGGCTTTTATTAAGCAAATAATAACACGAAGCAACATCAAAATTTTAATGTTTTAACGTTTATGCAAACTATTATCCACATAATAATCTGCCATCTTTTTTTCAGTCTGAATTACAAATTGCTTTCTATATTTTCAATCTATGTGCTCAGTATACATTGTTAAAGTTAGGGTTAGGATAAATGATGGATATATATGTACATGTATATATGTATGTAATGCCATTTATGTCCAATAAAATGGCAGAAATACTCTATTGTGTCTCCAATGAATGCATGTTGTAAACTTTTAACTACTTACACAAGCTTTATTTGTTTTTTTGTTTTTTTTCATAATTAAAAAGAAAATGACCCCACCCTAATCCATTCAGGTATCATTCAGCCAATTAGTTTAGGAGACATGTAATTTTGATTTATCGAAATTACATAACATCAAAATATGAAAATGTGAATAGTATTTGAGTCATTCGTTTTATTCTGACAGCTTACAGTACATTTGATAAAACGCTTATGATAAAGAGAGTAATTAGACAATTCTCGGACAGAAACCAGTTTAACTTATATAGACAGGCAAGTTAAAATCCTGCTCTATATGTGTGATGGCCCTGGAAAAGTCTTCACATGGTCAATTTTTGACATTTTCTACTATATATAGTTCTGAAACCTATAGACAAGACCTTAATTGAAGTATGTTCTGCAAGTATCTCAACCACAAAAGTGCCAGTAAAGAAAATCACACAAAGATTTCATTCCTACTCCACTTATATTATTAAAACAAAAATATATTATATATTATATATAATATATAATGTATCATAGATGTATTATGTTAAATATTACTGCCCAGTTTTAAAGAATTACAAGTTTCAAATGTGAAATGAGTTCTCACTTTGATTATCAGCATCATCCTCATCAGTTTCTGTCTCACTACCTGAGGTAAAAGTCACTTGCAGCCTCAAGCACTAGCCTCATCGTCATCTCTTCACTCAACTGATCTCTTCATGCTAACATGAGACAAATAATCCCTCATGTGGAAATAATCCATAATTCATCCTTTAATTTCTTTTGTCTATACTTCTTGTTATTAATGTCTTTTGACAAAGTGAATTGATAAGATCCATGTCCAGTTCGCTACTGCATGTAGCTACCCAAAAGCTTCATCAAACCATGAGGAAAGTGCACTTTAGCTAGCAAGGTTTCAGACATCTTTAGGGAGACTGAGTGTTTATTGAACTGGCCCTTTATCCAGCATGATCTTTCCAGATAGAAAGCCAAAACAAGGGTAGATTGTAGCCTAAACAAAAACAATTCCACCCAGTTTTGGTAAAATATAGTGAAGTGTTTTCTTAAAGTAGAGACGTTAAAAAAAAAGGTCTGTTTTGGTAAAATTTTTCGTCTTTATTGGCTGTTTTCCAGAATTTAGTGACATCTGACAGATTTTACCAGACCAGCACATGTACATATACAAGAAAGGCAAGACTCCCTTTTTTCTGTCCTACACACATTCCGCTACAGAGATATGGAAATATGAAAAAAAGAAACTGTTATACTTTTACAGAGAAGTCAGAGGAAAAAGGGAAGACTGTATCAACGGTCTACATTAACTCAAGTAACCACTCTTTACAACTGTGGAGAGCAGAAAAGCATCTCAGAATGCACAACAGAATGTGGACTCCAGAGGCAGATGGGCTACAACAGCAGAAGACTACATCGGGTTTCACTCCTGTCAGCTAAGTGGCCATTCTCCTCGGCCCTCTCTTATCAACAAGACAAACCTGGATGTTTTTTGTTTTTTGCACCAGTTCATACATTGCTCAGAAAGAAAATCATACAAAGTGTGCATAGGCAAGGCAAGACTCCATTTTTCCTGTTTCACACTCGCTTACAAACAGTGGACTTACTAAATGTGCAGGAAGGTCCTGAAGTCCACAAACCTAAATCTATTACAGGCTTTAAAGAAAGAGGACATGTTCTTGTCATGTCCTTTTTGCAATGAATCTTCATCTTCAACAGCAGACACACACTCAGCAAAGCTAACACATGGTTAAACGGGCAATCACTAGAGATCATAAGCACAGATCCTTCCGCCTGGTGTGAAAGCGCGTGTACAGGGGAAAAAAAAGGGCATCAGATGACACACAAGTGAGCAAGACTTTGATGTTCGACGCGTTCCGGCCTGCACTGACATCCCGTGTCCTGCGCTGTCATCGCTTCAACGTGACACAATCGCTCTCATGAATATCTCTATGAGGGGATTGCTATTCTATTATTAAGAGGTGGAGGCAGCTGAGGGGCAGGGAAGAGCGCTGACAAACAAAATCACCTGCCAGTGTATAAGCGCCACTGAGATTCTTTTTATTTCAGCTAAAAAAGGTGGAGGTGTTGACAGAGGAAGAGAAGAGGAATGCAGAAAAAAACATTCCTTTCTTTAAAAAAAAAAAAAAAAAAGTCAGTGGCAGTCACAAGGGTTATAGAATTGCAAATGAAAGTACAGAGGGCTCTACAGCCAAATTGAATGAATAAATTACAACTTATAAGTTGCTGTATATGAGATACTGAGATTTAACACAATAGGCACTGCTCAGCTTTCATCTCCATGACCTAACTGTTATCCATCCATCCATTCTCTCTACCGCTTATCATACACAGGGTTACGCTGGAGCCTATCCCAGGAAACTCATCGCAGGGCACAATTGCACACTACGGACAATTCGGAAATGCCAATCAGCCTATAATACATGTCTTTGGACTGGGGGAGGAAACCGGAGTACCCAGAGGAAACTCCTGAAGCACGGGGAGAACATGCAAACCCCCGTGAACATTCGAACCCCCAACCCCAGAGGTGCGAAGCAACAGTGCTAACCACTAAGCCACCGTGCCCCCCCTAAGTGTTAGCATACATGCAGTTAACAACAATATTGAGCTGTATATAGCTGTAAGTGTAGTAGATGAGGGTTTAGTCAAAACATTATGTTATTATTTTATTAATTCAACGAAGCAAAAGTGCAAATTAAACTAGCCAACATCCTGCACACATATTATGATTCATGATTTTAATCTCGTTTTAGAAGCTCACAGCCACGTTAAATTATGTGCACAATTAAATGTTGGTGCACAATATAAAAATTAAATAAATATTTGTCTTCTAACAGTAAATTCAGCATTTTTCATCAGCTTCATGCTTTCTGCCACTGTACTTATAGCTCATACTTGTAATTTATCATGAGTTTAATATCAACACCCCACTATCTGAAGTCCCACAGGGCAGGATGTGTTAACGTTATAAACTAAATCATCCAAAGTTTCGTTCTCATGCCGTGTCTGAAGTTTGTCCTTGCCAATGATGCCGTTGGCTTGCTTGTAATAGTAATGCAGCAAAATAACCACAAAAATAATCAGTGGTGAGACTGAAGCCAAATTTCAGGAAACACTGAGCCAAATATCTATTAGCATGTTTACCAAGTCAGAAATCAAAATGAAATAGGTAAAATTGATGAAATTCATTATTCTTAGTACATATTAGGGATTGTATCAACATTCACTCGTTGAAATAGTGGGGAAAACAAAAGAGAGGCAAATGGTAAAGAAAGCAGCCTAAATGAACTTCATTATTCTGGAAATATTTAAGATTCAAAGTCTACATTGTGTAAGACTACACTGGGAAAAGTCTTTTTTTAAAAAAATATTTTCTTTAAAGGAACGTTATCATTTTCATACCAGTTGACAGAGATTGAAACAGGACATGAACAAGGTGGAAAAAAATGCCCAGACGCTGCTGTAGTAGCATTCTCCATCCAAGAAAGGCGGCTCGTTCAGCTATAAGAAGGGCTCTGTTGACTGACATGAGCTTCCACTCTGAGCTCAGCTTCAGAATAAACCATTTCAGCTTTAACACTAGGTCGTACACATGAATTCAAGAATTGCTATGTCCTTAAACAGTGTAATGTGATGCACAGATGTGCTATTTTGCCGATTTATTGAACTGGTTTATTATTTTCATTGTTAATAGTGTTGTATTGAAGCTTGGAATCCGTGTAAGGCTTTTAATTGAGGTGCAGTTTGACGCATACATTGCTGTTGCTTATCTGCATTTCAGTGCACTAAAAAACAGAATAAAAACGCAAAACCCTGAATCAGTTTTTGCTTTAACTGTGGCAAAGACAACCAGTCGAATACTTTTTTAAATTTCACGATGCCAAACACGTTTCTGCACCCAGTTGGGAATTCTGATGTGGTTTGCATGGCCTATTGATCGGGGTGTCAGCTCTCACACGGTGGAGAATTTCTCTGCCTCTGTGCTGTCGCTGGATGAACGAGTCATCAATAAAAAAAAAGAAAAAAAGAAAAAAAAGAAAACCATATTCAGCATCAGTACTCATTTGTCCAAACATGAATGTGCTAATCATTCTTCTATAAAACGCAGAATTCTGTAAAGCTACTGTGTCACTCTGTCAATTATTAAAAGCACGATGCAAATAAAACTGAATTGAAATGCCTGTTTCACTCCTAATTCCATCGCAGCATTGTCTCGCACCGTGCCAGGAAAAAAAAAGTCTCACGTTTTCACTAGTACGCTAATGTACAGCCTCGTGCTGATCTAAATGAGATCTGACAAGGCTTTATGAAAATCTGAGAAACTCTCTGTCAAGGTTAATGCAACTTGCTACATAACAAACAGTCACGTCCGGCTCTGACAGCTTGCTCATTCTGTTCTCAGCTCTTTATATTAGCTTTGGGAAAGAAATCGTACTAAATCCTCTAAGCCCAACAGTAAAACTCCAGAGAAATGAGATTCTGAGCAGAAGAGCTCAGAATTAAACCACTTTAAAATGACTCATTTTTTAGACTAACATGTCTGACCTAAAGTAACAAACAGCACTTTATATTTAAAAATGACTGTAAATGTTAAGTTTTTTTTTTTTTTTTTTTAATAAAAAGGTTTAGGGATTTGATGCATTTTTTTGTATTAAAAAAAAAAACACTGCACGTTTCAAAATTTTGACTGCCAGTGCTCACAGAAATTAGGAGGAAGAAAAAAAATTTGATTCTTAGATCCATCTCAATACTTTCTTCAAAATGCCTTTGCATTGATGTGCAGATCTCTACAATTGGATTAAAAAAAAACAATTCAAATACAATGTGAAGCAAGTCATAATGAAAAGTAGAGAAAATTACATTTACACCAGTTTGGTGGTGTAATATAAAGGCGTAGGTGTAGCAAGTGCTCTGCTTTTAGACCAACTGTGTGGGCGTGTTGCACATTCTTAGAATTAGACGGACAAAAAAGAACTGGATAAGATGCATGATGCACGTCCTGCCCGAGTTCTGTTCTACCAAGATAAAAATATTTTTGGAAACACAACGAACACGCAAAATCTTAACGCACATTTCCATCAGGATTTGGAGGAAAAACATAGCTTCTTCTCCTGTCTCCTGCCAAACAGAAAACCCTCAAGCAACTGGCAAAGAGAATTTCCGAGTCAATTCCAAGTTTCACCACAAAAGATTTGTGCCCTTATGACGTTGTTGAAAACTTGAAGCTGATTTATAGCATTTTACTTCATGCTTTAACAGTAAAAAGTGGTCACACAGTAGACTTGATGATAGATGACTGATGACAGTATCAGGAATCGCAGATAGGTTCCACTCCTGTCAAGTTGGACGATTTAAACATCTGTTGGAATACATGGAGTCTGCTGCTTTAAGATCAACAAAAATAAGTTGTATCTCATAATATGTGTTTGTAAGCCGTAATAGCCGTAATAATGTCTGACTTCAGAGCAAAGCAACTAAACATTGTTCTCTGATGCATCTTAGCTTCTATTGTCCATGCTGCCGAACAGATAAAGCCATTAATGACTTCGCTCTCAAACCATGAGCGGGAGTTTAAATTAAGAAAATGAAACAATGTATTGTTTATCCGGGTGACTACAAGAATTCAGTAAGTTTATCCGCTAAGGAGAGCAGTCACAGCTAAAAACTGGTTAAGTTTATTTACATGCTCCATTCGACATACCTCTGAAGTGGGTGTAAAGAAGTCATGTTTGTTTGTTTACTGTTCATGTTGTGAGCAGCCATTCTGATCTGAAGTCACTTCCTGAACTCAGAGTTGAGGACACCATCCTGAGTTCCTGTGTAGGAATTCCGAGTTGAAGATGGGTTCTTTGGTTTTCCCTAATTCGGAGGTCGGAAAAATGACTGGTTATGACCTTTAGTCGAATTCAGCGACGGTCCTGCCTTCAGTTTTGTAAGCATTCCTGTGTGTTAACAGGAAATTATTCAAAAAAAGAAAAAAAAACCTGACTAAATTCTAATACAGTGACTAGCAGCTACAGCCGCAGCTTGTAACCAGCTTCCAGTAATTTTTGCTGTATTGACATAATTTGTACATGACAATCGTTGCATATTTCTGGCCCTGCCCCATTCTTTTTCTCCCCAAGTCAGCTTTTTGCTGTCTACACCCCTCCTAAGCCACTATAATTGCCAATCGGTGATAGGACAATGGCACATTGTACATGATCTCACAAGCCATATCATACACCCTGTACAAAAAAAATCATCATGTATAGAATCGAGATGCATCAAAAATCACACCGTTTTACAATCACACCATGAATCGAAATCTAACAGACATTGCACACCTTTTGGAGATGCAAATGTGGTAATGCAAATGTAACAGAGTTATATGCAGCTATGCCCAAAATTGTCTCCAAAATGACTCTTAATCCTGTCTCCAATACTGGCAGTGCTGAAGAGAGCAGCTTGAAGAGAATGTACTATGGTACATGAAGTCCTTAAATGTCAGAGAGGATTACAGCAAATACAGTTATTTCCTCTCAGTGTTTGAGGAGGAATGAGTGAGAGGGTGAAAATAATTTCATCTGGGTTTGTGTTGATTGTGTAAAAACAAAACAAACACACGCACACACACACTGGATTCTATAGCAATAAACAATTCTTCATTGTGGGGCTCCTCGCTTTCTTTTACAGTATGAAAGTCATTACTGCGTATTCTGTGAATGAGAGCGCTGCTTCCTAAAGAACACATTACAGCCGTCCTGTTGCGTTTTGGAGCTTTATCCCTACAGGCCCGAGGCTATGGCCATCTGCTCAGCACCATGACGGTCTGTATTCCTCTACACAATATCACAAGGGTCATTTTTTTCTACCCTGGATTAAGATGAGCACAAGTGTGTGGCCTATTTTTTGGTACAGTTTTATCTGATTTCACACAGAGAGCCAGCTGGCACTGCAGTGATGAGAAGAGAAGGAAAAAACAAGACATTTTTGATGATTAAAGTGTTCTTATGTTCCTCAACATGGGATCATTGATGAAGATGAAGTATCGAATGTGGGTTAAAAAAAAGTGAAATCTAAGTAAGGAATAAAACATGACGAGTCACACTTTTATAGGAAAATAATAACGATGGGGTGGTGTGATGTAGCCTGATGTGATATTACTGCTATTACCACGAAGTTGATTATTTTCCTATAACAGCACATCCAGAAGTGTTTTATTCCTTGTATACCAAAGCAATTTGCCAACAAGTTTTATATTAAAGAACAACAACTCATACTTTTTTCCATTTATAGTTACATTTAATAGTGTGGAAAGTCCATGAAAAAAGTTCGTTCCTTATCTAGTTATCACTTACATTACAGCAGCTATAAACAGTCATTACCTCACCAGCCTCTCTTTTTTTCTCTCTCTTAACATGAATAAGATGAATCTCTGACTGTTACAAAGTGCTGACACTGGAGATTCCTTCCCAAAATGCTAAATAAACGTTTCCTCATAATAAACAGACAACATCACCATATCAACAATTACACTTTTTTTTTTTTTATCTGTTTATGTGGTGTGTCTGCTATTGAAGTTACTACAGAAAGAATAACACAGTTGAATAAGTGCAGTGAAGCACTTGAAGTTGAAGCACTTGAAAGTGTTATAGAAAATTAAACATCTTCTGAACAACCAGATATGAGAATTCATCAGCGCTGTGGTATAAGAACTGAACACACCATGCTTAATACCAGCTATCAATCGTGCAATAATTAGCAGTAAATATATAATGTACTGAGTTGCATAACGCAGAAGAGTGCATCTGTTGTTTCAGCGCTGTGATTTAAAACTAGTGAATGAAATTCAGAGTCAAAAATGCTTACTGTTTTGATGAACTGAGTCCAGCACTGTGTTTATGATCAACTTCTGACATAATTTCCCTGTACATCATTCTGTGACTGCAAACTCTTTGCTTAGTGTGTATTTTCAGTTCTCCACCTTAAAGCCTTTCATTTTAGTAACTGCTACAGTGAAATTTACAATAAAGTTAAGTAGTTATGAAGGACCCTGCAAGGGGTCCTGTGAGTTAAAGAGCTTACGTTCCACTGGATAAAGTAACAACCTAGAATGAGTCAAGGAAAAGGATGGGAAAAAAAATTTTAATAAGCAAATATTGGTCCTGAGTGGATGGTCTCAGCCAAGTCTGAATCCTGACCATGCTATGATCAGGGCTGGAGAACATGACTGATCCTGACAGCTGTCAATCTGGGTGACACTGGCTAATTGAGGGCTCTTAACTCATGTATATAAAAGAGGGCAGTTAGTGTCTCCTCCAAAAGTGTTGAGCTTTCCTGTTCGAAAAGATGCAGCAGCTTCACCGGTCTCAAAGGAAGCACTTGTTTGGCTGTTTGCCTGATTGTTGGGAGATTGCGAGTTCGAATCCTGACGATGCCACAGCCATCCATGGCTGGGAGCAAAATTGGCCAAACTCTCTGGGAGGGTTGCTATCAGTCTCAGTGACACCAGCCAATCATGGGCTACTGTGAGCTCATGTATGTGGAAGAGGGCAGATAGTGCTTACGATGCCCTGTTAAGCAGCAAATGTGTTCATAAAGCACATGTTAGCCTTCACCCTCCCAGTTAGTAGCTGGGGGAAGTTGGCTGGTGGATGGAAGAAAGAAAAGGGAGAAATTGCATTTTAAAAAAAATGCATTGCCACATACTTCTGATAACCAAAAATGAGTCCACCAATAGTACTGTCTTACTGCACACAGTTGTTGTCCAAATGACTTTTTGTGCTTCATGTCCAGAACACAACGCTGACACGCCCACATTCCAGGATGGCAACTATAGGATGCCAAATCTGTGAACATGATGGAGCACTGGGACACTCCTGTAAAATCACCAGACCTCAATCCTTTAGAAAACTTGCAGGATTATTTGGAACATCCAGCATATTTCCTCAAGTAAAAATTGGTCTGTGGCTGTACCTCAGGAATTATGGAGGTAAATATCAACATACCCAATATCTAGCTAAAAAAATGAACCTGAAATTATTAAATCTGCTTGCAACGGTTTTACTTTCTGTCATGGTTTTGTAGCTTCCTACGAAAAAATCAACGTAAGGCCAGACTAATTCATTAGCTACCATTGTTACCAGGTAATTAACGCATATAAACCTGATGTTAGTGAAGTAGCGAGGTCTACCTCGATAGGTTTTTCAGTAGTTGCTTTGTTTTTAGAGCTCTTTGCTGTTTTGTGATGATTGTTAATGCTAGTAGTTTTTACACTATATATAATATACTTTTAACAACTGGTAGAGACTGATGAAAATGATGCAGGAGGAAAACGAAGACTTGCTCATGATTCATATGCAAGCCGTGTACCATACAAGGCCGGCCAGGGGAAAAGCGATGTGAATCTATGTTGAAGGAATGCTCAGATAGCAACATAAACACTATTATTGTGTATGTATTACACAAAACAGGACACTAAATTTCCAAATTTTCTTCTGAGGGGGTCTGAAATTTCACTGTAATGACCACCACAAAATGTTCTGCAGAGGAAAAAGAGTGACATCAGGTGAAATATTGGCACCCAGACTTTCGCTAGTTTGCACCCAGTCAGTGGAAGATCGAGCTAAAATTGTTAAGATCACTATGAAGATGAGGAGAGATATGACCAAGTGCTTTGGAAAGAAATAGGCTAACACGTGATTATTTATTTATTTTTTTTGCCCAGGGAGCTTAGGTAAGCATTTCTGCACTTGTATATGGAGCATTAATACCCAATGCATGCAGAACTGCAGTAAGACATTCCAGAAGTGTTACTAATGAAATCCTGGCTGAGGATGAATTGCAGTTCAGAGAAGGATCGGTGAGTTTGGTCAAGGACCTGATAATAATGAAGAGGCCTGTCGGGAATCACCCAGAGCTCCAAAAGCGATCATGATTGGTCAGATATGCCGTACAGCATTATGTTTCATGTTTAACAATCCAGTCTACACAGGCTAATAGTTATTAAATGTTAAGTGTTAATGTACGCACGCATAACTTTGTACTTTGAACGCTGCACAAGTGTTCGAAACAATAACCTTGACTACTCTTGGCAGGCTGAACTGCCTGAGGGTTGCCAAGTTTGGTAAAACAGTGCAACCAGGGACATGGCATCATCTATAATTTGTCAGTGCACAGACATGGGCAATGAGAGCGAGTCCATAAAGACAGCCTTAAAACAGAACAAAGCCTCAAGCCATGCTTTGAAAGAAGTACCGAGCATGAGGCATTCACTCGGAGCTTTTCCTTCACATCACAATCATATCCTCACATCTATTTTTAGAGGAATTTTTAGCAGCTCTTTTTGTGCTTGGTGTCACTGTGACCATTCTTTAATACCCTCCTGAAGCACTGTTCATCCAAAACCCTGAGGATTTACTGGTCATCCTGGTCAGCTGAGTCACAATGTGTGAGTAAAGACACAACATACGGCCGTTCTGAGGGCTCCCGGTATAACAGAGTGAGAGAGAGGCCAAAAGCCCGAATGGAGGTGTTGGATTCCACTGTGTGAAAACAACAATGTAAACTAACACCCTTTTTGTGGCTGGCTTGTCCTCATATAGATGCACAAATAACACGTTATTGGAGTACAGATTATTTACAAATGCATGTATATGGTATTTCAGCAAAATATGAGTAGAATGAATGAACAATGGTGCAAGTACACAAGTGTTTGTGAGTCACGTGTTGCAACTTATGAGCTAAAATTACCATCAAGGCTGAGATTCTGTGCAGTCAGAAGACAAAACACCATATATAAATATCATACAGGAATCTTCAACTGTCCAGTTTCAGAGATCCTGTGCTCACTGTAGCCTCAGATTCCTGTTCTTGGCTGACAGGAGTGGAACTCCATGTGGCCTTCTGCTATTGTAGCCCATCTGTTTCAAGGTTTGGCATGTTCTGAGATGCTTTTCTGCTCACCACGGTTATAAAGAATGGTTATTTGAGTTACCGTAGCCTTCCTATCAACTGAAACCTGTCTGGCAATTCTCCTCTGACCTCTTTGATCAATAAGGCGTCTCTTCCTGCAGTACTGTCACTTGCTGGATGTTTTTTGCTTTTTGCACCATTCTATGAAAACTCTAGACGGCTGTGTATGAAAATCCAAGGAGATCAGCAGTTTTTGAAATATTCATACCAGCCCATCTGTCACCAACAACCACGCCATGCCACTGAGATCACATTTATCCCCATTAACTGAAGCTCTTGACCTGGTCCCTGGAGGACTAGTGGTTTGGCCTCGGCGCTCTCACCACCGTGGCCCGGGTTTGCTTCCCGGCCAGGGAACCAACCCACACACGACAGTGCCGGTCCCAAGCCCAGATAAAATTTGGGAGAGTTGCGTCAGGAAGGGCATCCGGCGTAAAAACTGTGCCAAATCAAATATGCGGACCAATGATCCGCTGTGGCGCCCCCTAATGGGAGCGGCCGAAAGAAGAACAACAACCACAACTGAAGCTCTTGACCTGCATCTGCATGATTTGATGCATTGTGCTGATCGGATAATTGCATGAATATGCAAGTGTACAGGTGTTCCTATTGAAGTGTACGGACACGAACTGGAAAAAACACACTGTGAAATTGTTAAATATAACGATTGGTGTGTGCTATTGTTACCAAAATATGTTTTGTTCATGATCATGTAAATGCTTTCACAATATAAGAAATGCTCCCTGCTTAAAGACTCATTTGCATATTGCAGCCTTCTGTTGATTAATTTCCATAACAGCAGCTCTGTTTCAAGTAACGTTTTTTTTGGACTCAAGCTGAAGGGAATGAAAATAAATGAATTGAAACAGATGATTTATAAATTCAACACTGCCTACACCACATCAATACAGTAATTATGTTGCTACCTTATTATTATTTTAATATTTCGCTAGACATATTGAGACTGTTTGCTTTGAAACCCCTCAGAACATGATTAACAGGAACACGCTGGATGAAACTCCAATAGCTGGTAAAACCTTAATTTTGTATAGTTTACAAAACTCCAAACTTTATTTCACACATAAATCAAGCCTTGTCTCTCAGGCTATCAGAGTTCGCTATAAATCTAGTTTTAGACCGTGTGATTTCAGTGGTCTTTTGAGATTATTACTTATCACACTGTAGGAGATGATTCTAATAAAATCTTAGACAAATTCTGTAATAGATAGCACTGTTGTACTCTTTGTCAGATTATACGCTGAAGATCCTCTAACGATAGACGTGGGATTAAAGAAGATTACTAAACTCTGCTTACGTCGTCAGTGAGCGTATTTTTCTGTCCATTAGCATGTTTCATCATAACCATTAGTTTATTTGTGGCTGTCCCGTGAGTTTGGCGTTATCTAATTCTGTCCGCTTATTGGTGGCTTTTAGAGGAGCATCATAGCTGCGCTCATATTCCAAGCTCTTTAATAAAAAAGAATGGTGCAACAGAAAAGTGTTTACCCTATCGGCCAGACATTGTGAGTTTGAATCCCGGCAAGCCATCCGTGGCCAGGAGTCCAAGAGAGCAAAAATGGCTGTGCTCTCTCGGTGGGAGGGACGTTATTCTCTCTCTCCGCTGTCAATCAAAATGACACTAACCAATCATGGGTGTCTTTGAGCTTATGTATGTGGAAGAGGGCAGATAGCACTTTCCTCTGAGTGTGTTACGCTGCCCCGTGGTGGGAATTGGCCAAAACAAAATAGGGGATAAATAAATAAATAAATAAATCCGCCAAATCACATTACATGTTCTAAGACTGCAAATTTCGATTCACAGAGAATTTATTAGTGATGTGTGATTTTTGTCTGTGACAGTAAAATCGTACAAAAATGTACAACCTAAAGCCGCTTTAAGAAAAACAAGGAGTCACACAAACGTGATCTCATCATATGAGCTATTATATAGCACAGCAGTGTGCACGTATTTCATATGATGGCAATTTACCTGCACTAACACACCTGATTTAATCAGATTTAGTATGTCAAAGCGGAAAGAAGACCAAACTGTGCACAGATGTAAAAACACAGCTGTGTTTGCTTTGGTTTATACAGAATATGAGCTCTACCTGATTTAGTCACTGACTGGCAGTGGATCGGAGTTTAACTGGGACGTGAGAGAACGACTAAGTGATAACAGGATCTAATGTCCGTGTTGTGGACGTTCCACAACAGTAAACGTAACTGTAAACGGATAAAAAGTACGGCGATGTTCTTTCATTATTACAAAATGTAATTATCAATGAATCGCTGTGATGTACATGGAATAAAACACTGCTGTTAGTGGAAAATAATCAACTCTGGAGTGGTCACTGTAACTCCTCTTTATGTCGAGCCACATCATGATCACATCACATCACACTACACCAGAGTGTTGCTGATTATTCCTTATTTAATATACAATATATAATACTATATATTTAATATATAGTATTAGTCTAGAGATTCTGGGAGATTTTGAAATGAAGTGGAGTGATGTGTTAGACAGGATTCAGCACCACCATCTGAGGGAATATCTTTCAGAAGAACGGTGTTCATCGCTCCGGTACAGTTTCAGAGACTTGTAGAAGGCATGCTGAGGAGCGCTGAAGCTGTTCTGGTGGCTTTGTGTTTCACTGAAAGAAAGAGCTTTGTGACTGGTCTTGGAGACATGATGCAACTTATACACACTTACACACTTGAATAATGATGAACTGGGTGAGATTTGGTCCTTTAACTGATTCAGTCAGTGATTGGAGGCAGTGTCTGGTCTGTGCATGCAAATGATGGACAGCACCACCACCACCTCAGTGCACCTCCAACCATCACACACACACACACATACACACACACACACACACACACTACCTTAGTGAGCTGTGCGATCTTCTTGCTCATCTTCAGATGCAGGTCCTGTGTGTACTCCATGGCCATGCCTGATCCTGAAGCGCTGTATTTTCCAGCAGGATTGTAGTATTGCTGCCATCCAGCTCCAGTCGCCATCTTCACCCAGTCCTTCACACGCTCTCACTGGGTTTAAATCAATGACAATGAAGGATGAGGTGATGCTCAAGTGATGTTCAGGTGATGTTCTTCTCCCCCTTTCTGTATCCAACCAAAGGAATTCACACGCACCGAGAACCTTCCTTAATACCCCTCATGTTTGTTTTTGTTTATGTTTTCGTGTTTTTTTTTTGGCTAATATAAACCCAGCACTGCCTATACATATGATGTACAACCTATTTTAATAAATTATGAACTCAATGCGGCGTTTCTTGTCGTTTTTTAGCTGCTAGAACATTTTGTTCGCTGTTTTAATGATGGAAACTGATGAAGCCAGCTAGCACCGAAGGAGACCTGCTACATCCGAAAGCCTCTTTTCAGCTGTTTAAACGCCAAATTTCTTCAGGTTTCTACAATAACAGACAGTCGTTTGCTGTAAAAATGCGAAATACTTCGTCTTCTTTTACAAAAAAATATAGAAAAACAAAAAAAAACAAAAAGAAAGCGAAGGAACGGAGAGAACCCGGTCAGTGCATTAGAGTCGGTTGAGTGTGTGACAGGCTGCGCGCGCGGCTGCTGCACTGACTCTGTTGCCATGGATCACCTCAACAGTTTACCTTACCCTCTCTTGCGTCACTTCCGCCTGCCTCCTGCGAGCCGGAACAAACCCCGCCTCCATGAGCCAAGGGAGTCGTTAGACGTTCCACTTCACGCGCCAGTCAGGAGGATTGACAGCGTGACCAGCCAATCAGCGTGCCAGTATCAGCCCATCGTCGCGCAGGAGGCGGGAACTAAGGGCTTTAAATCGTCAATTTAGTATACTCTGATAAGATTTTATTACACAAGCTTGTCCAGTGGCTCTGTTACTCTGTAGAAGGATGTTTGTTTATTTTTTGCTCAGTCCATTTGTCCCTTTAGGGCGTAGCGTCACTGCAAATCAACGCAAATCCATTTATTTAATCCACACTTCAATTCTGATGGGCGTGGTCTCTTCCAGGATGACTCCGCCCCCATCCACAGGGCATGAGGAAACACTGAATGGGTTGATGAGGATGGATATGATGTAAATCATATGTTATGTAAGGACTTGTGTATACAAGGTTATATTTACTTTATATCCTACAATTATATATTTTATAATTTTTTATTGAATATTTTTATTTTTATTAGTTCATGAATACTTTTTGCTGCTGCTATAATCTGTGAATTTCCCTCTGTGATTAATAAAGTGATCAATCAATCAGTCAACCAACCAACCAATCTATCTATCTATCTATCTATCTATCTATTCTATTTTATTATTTTATTTTATTTTCCTAAATTTTTATATTTCTATATTTATACTCATAGTTGTTTACCTTATTAATATTCTTTTTATTTCTTGTATTTTTACTGTTATACTATGCACCAGTACACCAAGACAAATTCCTTGTACATGTAAACCCATGGTACTTGGCATTAAAGGTGATTCTGATTCTGATTCTGATTCTGATCTATCTATCTATCTATCTATCTATCTATCTATCTATCATTGGTTAAAGGGTCTGGATTACTGGATTACCGCAGCACCACCAAACTGCCACTACTGGGCCCTTGAGCAAAGCCTTCTCAGCTCCAGGGGTGCAGTATCATGGCTGACCTGCCCTCAGACCCCATATTCCTAACAAGCTGGGATCTTGTTATCTATCTTATGACCTTCACACTCACCATCCCTGAACACCTATGGGAGATTTTGAAATGAAGTGGAGTGACGTGTTAGACAGCATTCAGCACCACCATCTGAGGGAATATCTTTCCGTAGAATGGTGTTCATCGCTTCAGTACAGATCCAGAGGCAGAGGAATGCATGCTGAGGAGTGCTGAAGCTGTTCTGGTGGCTTGTGGTCACGTTATGTTGACTTTTCTTTTAAAATGTCACCCATCTGTAGAGCTATCATTCATTCATTCATTTACTGATTTGTTCAAAGGGGTGTGGTTGCTATGTGGTTTGACCAACAGTCATGACATGCCTTCAAATGAAGGCTGACACTGGGTTTCCTTTAGCTTTATTTATCTTTGAGTGAAAATATTTTTATAGGCCAAACTGAACTAAAAAGAATCCCACCAGATTTGAAAAAGTTTCAGTAACACTGACTTTCTTCATACTCACATGTATATGTTGATGAATGCCCATCACTATAAATTATGCTGGACTAAAACTTGGAATTTCTGACCGCTGAGTAGGAAAAACCAAAGAAAAGGTCCCTTCAACTCGGAATTCCTACTCGGAAAGTTGGGACAGTCTCCTTAATGCCGAGTTTAGCACGTGACAAATCAAAATGGCTGCTTACAGCATCAACAGTAAACAAAATAGCACTTCTTTAGCTTTAAATAAGTTATATTGTATTTGCTTTAGCTCAGTCAACATACAGATATATTCACTTGTTAAATCTATAACACTGACTGTGCACTTCACTGTTTTGAGAAGGTAAATATACTTCACTATTCACAGTTAGCTGGCTAGATTTTTGTGTCCATGTTTTTTTTTTCATACTTTCATACTAGCACAGAGGTTGAAAATGACATAATTCCAAGTTCTGACTTCCCACTTCCAAGTTAAATCATGTTCACAGCATATTTGCATTTAGTGAAGTCAGAAATGTCCATAAAAGGCAAAGCTCAGAGAGCCGATAATGACAAAATGGCGACGAAATGTGAAAGTGCAGCTCCTAAACATAGTGTGAGCGAAATCTTCCAGTAACACACGCTTCTATAGACACACACAAACTCTTCCTCCTTTTATAGGGTGCCATTTCTTTTGTCCTGATTAAATGGCTAGTCTGATTTGTATTAATTTATGGATTTGTTTTGGATCGTTTTCTGATGCCGAGTTTCACAATATTTTCATTAAATTTGTGTGTGATCGAAATAAATTGAAATAAATAAATAAGCTGATCTAGTTCACATTATGTTTAAATTTACACAAGCTCAGGACGCAAACGTTTTTCTGAATGAACTAGATTTTCATGAATACCACATTTCTTGTGATCCTGCGAACAATTTGTTAGTTTGATAAATTGTGTAGTTTATCATGATATTCAAGGATTTATTTCAAATCTAGTGCTACTGAGTAGCCTCCAGTGTCTACAATATGTATGACTGTCCACTTGCTTATCTTCTAGACTCTGTCCGTCTTAAATTTGTCCTCAGATTCCAAAACATGAGTGTGTGATTATGCAGTTTGTGTATATTTTTTTGGGTACTTCGAAATGGCATTTTAATTCAATAGGGAATTTATTTATTTATTAATTTTGCAGTAATACTGCAGGCATTTGGGTTCTGCTTGCCTCTCTCTGCAAAGGAAGCTGATGCAGTTCATTAAGCAAAATGATTCTGGGGTTGATTGAGAAGTTTTTTCTTTTTTTTTTTTGTAAAATAGGGCAAGGCCTCATTTATTTGCCTGCTGATAAATAATGCATAACCCTTCCTCTGCCTCTGACTCTAGCTACTGAAATATGCTCTTTTACTGCTACCGTTCAGAGGCTCATATAGTAAATAGTATATGTAGGCCAAGCAAATGATCCCGACCACAGGCTGCAGTGGAGACAGATGAGAAGTGTACCACAGGAGAGAATGGGATTGGGGCGAGCTGTTGTGCTTTGGGGAGGAACGATGATCGATATTCTATTGTTCTCTTCCACATGACGAGGCTGCAAAGAAGCTTTCACACCAACACTGGCACACAATGACACACTAGACCTAACACAGTGGGTGGGGATTGAAACTATTGTTGTTGTTGTTTTTTGTTGTTTGGCAAAGCTCTCTCCAGTTTCATATGACAGGTTTTGAACAATTCATGCTGCCTGAAAAAGGTGTCATAGAGAAGTCACATGGGTGTGACATGGTATGACAGGCTACATGTTGTTTAAAGGTTTTACTTAATCTTATCATATGATTCATTTAATAATACTATAGGAGAACGATAGCACCAAAAATTATACCGTCAACCCATCCGTTATTATGACCCGGGGTCCAATGTTTTAATGTTGAAGACCATTGTGTAACTACCATTTGAAGAAAAGAGCACCGGGCACATAAAGTGTACGAGGTGTTAGTATCCACCTCTAGCAATGATGAGAATAAAGAAAAAGTCCCCCAGGATCTTCATGACTGTACTTCCTTCTCCCATTTTTAAAGTCAGCTTAAAATATACCTTTTCTCCTAACATTTTCCCCTGCCTTTTTTTGGTGTGTGTGTGTTCACAGAGACCTTGAGGGTTAGAAAGGTGCTAAATGGAGCACATTATTATATTACTTTTATGATAAATATAAAAATGTCCCTAATTACAGTATTAAGCAACCATAAAAACATAAAGGACATAAATGATTTTTAAACACAGTCATTTATAATCCACTAGCCAATGTCACCCAGATTTAATTAAAAAGAAAAAAAACTAAAAAATAAACATCAGCAGACTAACATGCATTTATTTTCAGCATAACCTTGAATTATAGTTTTGAAAACTTTGGAGCTATGGATTGATGCCAGTGTAATCAATTACAAATCTTCTAAACTGTAGAAGTTAGGGATATACCAATTTGATGCTGATATCAGGCCAATAATGGATTAAAATAATGGATCAGTATTGGATTTGACATATTTTTGTATTTAACTCGTGTTATATTTAATGGTCACCTCTGGTATTTTGAATAATTTGGAAAAAGAAGTTCGCAGAGAGTCGCTTTTCACAAAGAGAAATTCAATTATTTGTTTTCATCTGATCTGTTTCTCAGTGTGAAAATGGATCTGGTCATCCTTTGTAGAAGCACTTAAGAGAAAGAAAAGGGTCAATTAAGAATAGTGTGGTCAGTATTTTACTTGATCCAGCTTACACAAATATTTCATGAAGCCAAAAAAAAAAAAAAGAGTTATATGTTCTACTGTCTGTTTCTCTTCCTTACAGCTTTAATTAAATGCAACTAGATCCAGATTTCTTGGAGAAATTTCTAGAGACGCTGTTGTTCTTATACCATGATGTGAGTAGGAGTACATTTATGAGCACATTTATTACAATTATGAGCACACAATGATGCTTATTTCAGAGATAATACATGATGCTGGCTTACATTATATTACACTACAGAAATGCATAAGCACCAATTAGAGATGTATAGGTGTAAATTTCTTAACCACTCCTTAACCATCCTTCCAAGATGTTCAGCTGTAAACATGTGTACAGAATACAGTGAACTTTTTTTGCTTGCATTTTTGCATTTCTGCATACGTTTCGTCTTAAAAGGCTTATAAAATATTCTGAATAGAGAAAGCACTCATCATCTGTAAAAATACAGTGAGTCATGCTGACTTAACATATTGCTAGGAGCTCCAGGATGTGCAATCTAACATGATTAGTCAGGTAAATGTGATAATCTGCTCCACCCTTATACAATGCCGTGTCATAGATCTGTAGCGTGTATACAGTGCTCAATGATAGAACATTTAATATACCTAATGCATAACACTAACATACACATACATTTAAAAAAAAACAGACTGCAGGACTAATTGCTCACGTTGTCATGGTTTTTCTGCTGAAGTAACTGAGCCCTTTTATAAGGGCATTGTGAAGTGAAAAATGCCATGTCTTTCGAAAATAGGACGCTTGTGGCCATGAGGAGAGTTGCTAGGCAATGACTCATGTCTTAGCCCTGAGAGGTTCAAATGTTAACAGAGAGGTGGCATAACTCTTTTTCTCACTTTGCAAGATGCGTGTTTGCTGGAGATCTCTGGATGAGCGGCTGTTTATGACCTTGCGAAGCCGTCATCCCACGCAGTGTGATGGAGAAACGCTGTTCGTCTGTTGTACTGCTGAGGCAGCTGGTGGAGATTCTGACTCGAATTCAAATCTTCATGCAACATTTCTGATGCAAATGTCATCAAAGGAAGGCTGTGTCTTCAATTCTTACAGTGGAGGCCAAGAGTTTATATACACCTAGGCTAAAGATATTCACCAACTCCATGCATTTCCTGTTAGCATACTGTACATGTCTTTTGGCAAGTCTACTTTGTTCACATCAGAGGTCAAACCATCGATAAGAAACAGATTTACTTCAGCTTTAATGCATAATATTAGAATTCCTATGGGTCAAAAGTTTACATACACCAAGCTGACTGTCTCTGATGTAATTACTTTTTAGAAGTTTCTGATTAGGAGTTAATTAGGAGTGTACCCATGGCTGTATTCAGAGCCAATGTTTTTTTTTTTTTTTTGTCATTGATTCCATGGGAAAATACAAGCAACTCAGCCAAAACCTCAGAATAAAAATCGTGGAGCTCCACTCATGATTGTTGTTTATTACCAAGGTGGTTAAACTTGCAGGGTAGCTGTTGATATTTTCCATTGAATTAATGCCATGAAGAAGTGAATAATCAAAATAGCTAACTGGAGCAATATGCGGTCTTCGTTTTGTTGAAACATCCATCTACAGCTAGGTTGCAGCCACAGGTTTTGAAATAAAATATCCTTCAAACTATACATTTTTACAGCAGCCCCCAGAGCACCCACTGCAAAACAGCCCCAAGCTATTCATAACCATTATTGTGTTTTACAGTGAGTTTGGGGATTTTTTTTTTTTTTTTTTTTTTTTCTTGTAAATGAGATTTTTTTATATATACAGTTCCCAGCATTCTGATGGTGTGTGTTGGCAGAAAGTTAAATGTTGGTCTTATCAGAGTCCAGTAGATAATACGATGAGATAAGAAAGACACAGTGGTAGAAAGCAGCAACTTCTCTTCATTTAGATTCCTCTGCTCTTGGGCATGTAGCTTCTGACCTGCCAGCCTAGGACTTTTTTTTTTTTCTTTTTTTTTTGGGATCCAGAATTAAATTACAGCAGTTGAGGTCTGGTACGTCATAGATCAAATTTAGGTTCACTTTTTTTTTTTTTTTTTTTTTTTTTTTTTTTTTTTTTTTTTTTTTTTTTTTTTTTTTTTTTTTTTTTTTTTTTTTTTTTTAACTTCTTACCATTTCTAGATTATAAATACTATTACAAAAAAGGATTACTGCAGAGCATTATTGTGCTTTAAGAAACAAAATCCATGTAATTGCCAAACAGTTATGAAAACTATTGTTTCTTACTATTGTTCATGAGCCCATGTTCACTTTAACGACCCCAAAAGCTGAAGGATGACCTAAATCTGTTATTAGGAGGAAAAGTGCTTAGGAAGATGTAACAGTGTCTCCATTATTACACTCTCAGAGATAAGGGAAGTACCTTTCTTTGTCACTGGGGTGGTACCCTTATCTTTTGCAACTTTAATATGTATCTTTCAGCTGGAAATGTGGCCCTAGCGTACCTTTAAAAAGATGTAAGGTACAGAATTGGACTGTAATTACCTTTTAGAGGAAAGCTATAAAGGTACTCTACAAGGAACAGTACAAGTTAGTACCCTTTTTCTGAGAGTGTAAGTTTTAGGAGGAAAATACACGCACTCTCGAGATAAATATTGTCAATACTGAGTCATTAGTATTCCAGAGGCACTAAAACCTCATGGAAAGGAGGCAAAATTTCTCCTGTTGACTTTTCCACTGTGTTTTTCGAATCATTAGTAACAAGGGCACTTTTGATAAGTGTGGAATAACGCAGCACATTTGAGGTCGGTACACAAATGCAGAAGCTCATATCTTTTATTGAACAACAATGAAAGACAAACACATTGTTTTCCTACTAGATTAGTCAGACTACAGATTAGTCCTTATGTCTGTGGAATTTTTTTTTTTAATATTCATTTATTAATCTAAAATGGCTGATTAGCCATATTTTGCATGTAATTGTCAAAACAGCTATTCTGCTGTCTGTAATGGCTGAAACACAATGGCCCATTAGCAAAAGCGACATTAACAAAAAATATTGTAGAATCACATTTTTTTTTTATTCATTCGCCGTTCAACTGTGTGTTTTCATTGTTAAATACCTACCTGCATCATAGCACGTCAGTTTCATATTATTTCTTTATTCATGAGTCTAAACAACACATGAAAGCCATCCACTGATATGAAGTGTGTTTACTCTGGTGTGTAGATTAAAATGAATTAAAGGACAGATTTATCAGTGACACATTTATCACCGATGTGATGCAGCTCTCTTATGGAGCAGCCTGGGCTGAATATATTAGAGTGGATGATATGAACAGGACCCACAGAATATCTAATATCCATTTCCATGTTTCTGGCCACAAGCTTCAGAATCTTGAAGGCTGCAATCTGATTGGGTCTCTGTATGCACATATTACTGCACTGGTTTCTGATGGAAAAACAAACTGTTGAGCACTCTGAAGCAACTTTTCATAGCAAGATATTGTCACTGGATTGAAAAACTTGCATTAATCTTGCTGGAGTTGCTGCCTCTTTTAGCGAGGGAGAGATGCATTTTTTTGCCACAATGAAACTAGAGACAATGGACACTGAATGTCGGTTTTTCTGTAAATAAACTGCCATGAAGATTTATAGAATAAAACGGATAGTGGATTAATGGTTTCGTTGCTTTTCTGAGTCTTGTGGTTCTGGTAGGTCACACTACAGCCAATCAGAGGGCCTAATTTAGAAGGGTGGCTTTTTTTTTATCAGTTCTGGTAGTATTTAAACAGTATATCAATGTGTTTTATTGCTGAAAGGATAAACTGTGTCTGGTTGGTTCTTATGATAAAGTCTGTTACTGATATACAAGCCATATTGACTGGCTTAGGGAGTTATTAGAAGTTCTGTTAGTGGCAAGTAAATGTAATCCTTTCCACAAATTTGCCAGTTTTGTGAAAGCTAAAAGACTCTCTAATGAATGCTAGAGGTCTGGCTTGAGAGACTGAATGTAACCTAACCATGAAAGCAAGGAGAATCTCCACTTAAACAGGTTTGATCAGACTAAATTATGGCTAATGCCACAAAATCACAATGGCAAGCGCAATTCTTTGTCCGTGTTTACAGGAGAAGTGATCACTGGCTTCAGGTTCAGGCTTGCTTTGATGAATTGTAATTTCCTAAATGGCCCTTTCTCTTGACTCCATCTCTAAGGGTGGGAAGAAATTTGCCTATCCACATTTTCTAGGATCAGACCTCCAACCATCCATAATGAGGTTCACCTTAATCCATGGAGTGGGTTATAATGGATTTCCACTCAGCACTCTCTCAGGAGGAAATGAGGAAGTGGACAATTTATTTCTAGTCTCTGGACAGCTGATTCCTGAGCTCTGTCTCATTAGTCTCACCCCCAGGGAGACATCATTGCCCTCTTGCTGAGCTCCCAGCATGTATATCTAATACTCTACCTGTTCATAGAAATAATTATCACTCAAATGGGGAAATGTACACCGATCAGCCACAACTTTAAAACCACCTGTCTAATACTGTGTAGGTCCCCCTCGTGCCGCCAAAACAGCTCTGACCCATCACGGCATGGACTCTACAAGACCTCTAAAGGTGTGCTGTGGTATCTGGCACCACGATGTTAGCAGCAGATCCTTTAAGTCCTGTCAGTTGTGAGGTGGGGCCTCCATGGATCGGACTTGTTTGTCCAGCACAGCCCACAGATGCTCGATTTGATTCCTGAACAATTTTGCATTATGACAGTGTGTCTTATCCTGCTGAAAGAGGCCACTGCCATTAGGGAATACCGTTGCCATGAAGGGGTGTACTTGTTCTGCAACAATGTAGGTGGTAAGTGTCAAAGTAACATCCACATGAATGCCAGGACCCAAGGTTTTCCAGCAGACCATTGCCCAGAGCATCACACTTCCTCCGCCAGCTTGCCTTCTTCCCATAGTGCATCCTGGTGCCATCTCTTCCCCAGGTAAATGACGCACACACACCCGGCCTTCCACTTGATGTAAAAGAAAATGTGATTCATCAGACCAGGCCACCTTCTTCCATTGCTCCATGGTCCAGTTCTGATGCTCATGTGCCCATTGTAGGCACTTTCTGCGGTGGACAGGGGTCAACATGGGCACTCTGACTGGTCTGCGGCTATGCAGTCCCATACGCAGCAAGCTACGATGCTCTGTGTGTTCTGACACCTTTCTATCATAGCCAGCATTAACTTTTTCAGCAATCTGTGCTACAATAGCTCGTCTGTGGGATCGGAGCAGATGGGCTAGCCTTCGCACCCCATGCGCATCAATGAGCCTTGGGTGCCCGTGACCCTGTCGCCGGTTCACTGGTTGTCCTTCTTTGGTCCACTTTTGGTAGGTACTAACCACTGCATGTCGGGAACACCCCACAAGACCTGCCGTTTTGGAGATGCTCTGACCCAGTAGTCTAGCCGTCACAATTTGGCCCTTGTCAGAGTCATTCAGATCCTTACGCTTGCCGATTTTTCCTGCTTCCAACACATCAACTACGAGAACCGACTGCTCACTTGCTGCCTAATATATCCCACCCCTTGAAAGGTGCCATTGTAACGAGATAATCAATGTTATTCACTTCACCTGTCAGTGGTTTTAATGTTATGGCTGATCGGTGTATGTGTTACCGCTTGCGTTGCTCTATCACTCCTGATACTACTACTACCACTACTACTAATAATAATATTAAGAACAATGATACACAACACATATACTTCACATATCATACACTTTATAAATCCTCAGTGTGCATCAAGGTGACAGAGTACAAGGTAGTGTGTGAGTCTCCTAACAGCACTATCAGATAGAGGACTAAGCGTGACCTGAATGAGTTTGTACGTATTACAAACATCGCTGGAGACAAAGAGACAACGAGGACAAGACGCTCTCCTTTTTTTCCCTGCTACTTATCTTCATGCTCGTGTATCTATGCCATCTGAGGACACTGTTTTCGTCCTCTGCTGCAGGATGAGATTTATGCTGCGCAATCAACGAAGCAATTAAGATGTTTTCTAGTTGATTCATTGAGAAAGACAGCCAAAATGTTAACAAAGATGAAACTTTTAGCATGAATCTATGCATGAGTCTCTTGGTGCTGTGGGCATATTTTAAAAAACAAAAAACAAAAATGGTGTTTTATTGATATTCTTATAATTTCTGGGAAAACTTGTCCAATTGCACGTGTCCAATTTGTGTCCAATCAAATGCTCTCTACAATGCGTGCACCCCGTCTCTGTAAACAAACTGATTATTGCTCTACATTCTACAGCAGCATCTAGATAGCGCCAAATATGGGTCAGTTTTTTTTGTGCAGCTTCCTTTTTGTGTTAGAAAGATGACTAGGGTTTATTGTGTGTGTCTGCATTTATTTCCCATCCAACAAACTTGATTTTGACTCAAGAACATCACAGGCTCCTCAGTCTATGCGTTACAGTGCACAACTTATATACACACTAATGTTGTGTGTATATAAGTTGTACACTGTAATGCATAGACTGTAACACATAGTTCATTCTTTGTGTTTTGAGGAATGGTGGGTTCAGTCGAGCCATGCTAGAACCTTAAAGGGAATGTGGTTAAGAGCGGGGTTTGATAAGCGTCTTATGATAGCTTGGGGTCAGTTTTTGGCTTTGTATGCAAGCCCCAGTGTTTTAAATGCAGTATGATGTTGGAGTGGTACAGGAAGACAGGATGGAATGCAGCAATGGGGTGATATTCGAGATCTAGATCTTGGGGCGGAAGAGCTTGGGGTGCATTCTGGATCACTTGCAGGAGATGTACTGGGACAGCTTTCGCAGTAGTCCAACCTTGACAAGGGACTGAACAAGCACCTGAGTGACCTCTGTGGAGAGGAAACTTTGGGTCCTTCGGAGAAGAAACCTACATGACCCATTCAGGCTAGGAGAGTTGGATAATTCGTTGTCCAGAAATACACTAAGGTTTCATACATTGTCAAATGGTGGGATACAAGTGTTGTTTAAGGAGATTATAAGTTTTTGATATGGCATCTCCAGGGATATAGCTCAGTCTTGCTGGGATTTCATTTCAGCTGATGAGCTGCCATCCATAAAAAGATGTCCACTCAGATCCGTGTATCAGAATATTAAGTCATCAGAATACTGAGATCCTGTATCGAGAAATAAGAAAACTTATTTCTTGATACAGGTTTATTTTATTGCCTCATGATACAGGGCAGTTTAATGCTAGTGATATCATTGGGTTCCTGTGTGGGAGAGGGGAAAAAACTGCTGCAGCCTGGTACTACTTCAAGGCATGGTGTTTGGAAACGTCTGATCTATCATAATGAACATAACAAAGTTGCAATGAGAATTTGGAAAGGGAGAAATCCTACACAGCTGAAAACAAGCTCTCTTTAAAATCTCATCTGCACGTCTGCTTGTGATGGTAAGTCAGGAGAGTAACGTTAATAAATAGATAGACCCTTATATACAGAGCTAGTGCCATGACTATCACACTTAAACTAAATACTAATTTAGGTGCTGTAGATATATAGGACACTATTTATTAAGATAACCTTTAATTATCACTTAGCAACAGTATCAACTCTTGCTTTAATCCACAATACAGTTAAATCCAGTAGAAGGCAGCTATAGGTTGCCAGCACTTTATACATATACCTGAGCTGAGCAGAAATTTCTGGCACATTTTACTGACAAAGCTCACACTGATGCCAAAATACAGGACATCTTCCGGAACGAAAAAGCCACAAATCAACAGCTTTCAGATTTTCATCAGAAATTATTTTCTCATAAAGCCTATATTCAGGCTTTAAAACCAGATTACAAGGTCAAGTGTAATGTCGAAATGAACATTCAGCATATTCTAAAGCAGAAAGTGAGATTTATGAATAATATAACAGAGATTATTGGCTGAGGGATGATTATATTTTAAATTTCCCCTTCATGCACAACTTTTCATCTAGGACTACATGATTTTGAACAAAGAAAGACCTACATCTGATGATTACTGCCTTTCAATAGCATCAAACTTCCAGCTATCCATCCATCTATGGTAAACACTTTATCCTGGTTAGAGTGGCGGTCGATCTAGAGCCAATTGGGTTTAAGGTGGGAGAATTCAACCCGGATGGTACACCAGTCCATCACAGGGCATCATGCACACACGCACATTCACAATTTAGTGTAGCCAATCCACATACTAGCATATTTTGGAACAGCAGGAGGAAACCAGAGACCGCATGAAAACATGAAAAACCCTGGCGCTGTGAGGCAGCAAAGCTACCCACTGCACCACCATGCCACCCAGCAACTCCCATATAAAAATTGTATAAAATAAATAATTCCATCTTTATCAAAATAATATTGATATTATGATCATTCGTGATATTACCATAAAACTGGCAGATTGGCATTATTGAGTATTTCGTATAGATACTCATTAATAGTTTAGTATCAAGATAAACTGGAAGGGAAATGATTTTAGGCTTTCAGACAATAAGACATTACATATTAAATGTCTTTGTTTTACAATCACCTGAGAGTTGAGGCAGTCATTAGATAAAGTCGTTAGATTTAACCAGGTGCTTTTAATTGCTTAGGAAATAGAGCAACAAAGACAGCATGGAACAGCACTGGACTCTTTGTAAGATACTTCTTTCCATAATGGAAACGCTTTTAAGCTTTAATATTTAAAGGCAGCGATTATTTAGTTGGAAGCTCAGTAACCTTAAAATGCCATAATTTTTCTTTAATGTGTTTTAGCTGGTAGAAACAAGACTGTAGCAGTAATTACCCAATTATATCCAAACTTATCTTCTCTGCAAACCTTCTGTAAACTCATCTCCTCTGTAAACTACTACCGAACTCTGAAAGTATCTAAGCTTTGGCCACACCCTGATTGTGTCCCTATAGCCGTCTACACCCAGACTCGAAACCCAACTACACCCAGAGCCTAAACACAACTAGACCCAGATCTTAAACTCTAATAAGACTGATAGGCAGCAAAGATGGGTGCAGATTTAAAACTACCAAGCCTGACCTTAAACCTCTATAACCAGACCCTAAATCATAACCACACCCACAACCTACACCCAAATAGATACTTTAAGATATTGCATGTTTTACCTGAGAGTCGAGGCAGTCATCGGATAAAGTCATTGGATTTAATTGCTTAGGAAATAGATCAGATACTTTGTCAGATACTTCTTTCCATAATGGAATCACATTTAAGCTTTAATATTTAAAGGCAGTGAATATTTAGTTGGATGTTCAATAACATTAAAATGCCATTATATTTCCTTATGGTGTTTTAGCTGGTAGAAACAAGACTGTAGCAGATTACCCATTTATATCCAGACTTATCTCCTCCATATCTGCTCCTTAAACATATCTGCTCTATATCTGCTACATAAAGTTATCTCCTCTGTAAACTACAACCAACCCCTGAACCTATCTAAGTCTAGACCCTGAGTGTGACCCTATATACATCTCCACCCAGACCTTAAACCCAACTCCTCCCAGATCCTAAACCCATGTGCATCCAGACCCTATACCCAGATCCTAAACCCAACTATACCCAGACCCTAAACCCTTCTACACCCAGACCCTAAATTCAATTCCACTCAGATGCTAAACCCTTCTACAGCAAGACCCTATACTCAACTCCACCCAGACCCTAAACTCATCTGTACCCAGACCCTAAACCCATCTATACCCAGATCCTAAACCCATGTGCACCCAGACCCTAAACCCAACTCCACCCAGACCCTAAACTCATCTGTACCCAGACCCTAAACCCATCTATACCCAGATCCTAAACCCATGTGCACCCAGACCCTAAACCTAACTACACCCAGACCCTAAACTCAACTACCCAAGACCCTAAACCCATTTACACCAAGACCCTAAACTCATCTGCACCCATACCTTAATCCCAGCTACAGCCAAAGTCTAAACCCTAACTACATCACCACCTTAAACCCTTCTACACTCCGACAATAAAACTCAACTAGACCCTGACTCTAAATCCATCTGCCTCCAGACTTTAAAGTCTTAAAAAGCTGACAGGCAGGCAAGACAAAACCACCCTAAATCCTTATGCCTTGACCCATAACTATATCATAACTATACCTTCAGCTTAAGCTCAACTCCACCCACATTTCTAACTCATTTATAGCCAGTCATGAAACTGAAATAAACCACCCTTGTGCTGTTGAATAACCTGTTGTTGCAGTATGTCTTGTTTATTATTACTTCTGAAAGGTATATGTTTTACTTTTTTTTTTAAATCTCTTTCGTAGCCTAACATGCAAATCATGCTGTATATTCAATGACTCATGCATTATATTAAATGAGCATTACAGGATTTGGGTGTGGGCAGAAACCCTCTGTGCTTTTATGTGTCTCTTATGGTTTAAACAAGATAATGCAGAGAGAAGGCGTCTTAACATCAGTGAAGTGGCTGCCAACACACAGATCTGTTTGAAACATTGATATGGAAATGTCTTTAAAAGGCTGACAGGCAGGAGAGGTGGGTGCAGATTTTAAAACCCACCGAGTCTGAGTCATACTGCAATTATATTTAACTTTAGTCCTGTTACTTTTAGCTTTTTTCCAACCCTTAGCAATCAGTCTCATCAAAAAAACATGTTCTTGGCTCATGTAATGAGGACACTTGGGTATCCATGTGATAACTTTCTTTAATCAAAGGCTAATAAGTATGAAAAACTCCAGTTTTATCCTTCCTGACTACTGGAATGTGATGTAATCACAACTTGGGTTGTACTGCCACCTGGTGGAATAAAAGCAATTTACTCTTGTAAAACAAAACAAAAATATTTCTTCTGTTGTAAGATATGTTTAAGGAATTCCAGCTGTTTTGGCATGTTGTTTGGCTGGGGAATGGCTTGATTATGAAGAAGAGGAATGATTAAAAATGACTGCTTGACCATGCTGCTGTAACACAAGAATTTCCCTCATGGGATCAATAGAGTATATCTATCTATCTATCTATCTATCTATCTATCTATTTCCCCATACTGTTTTGTTCCTGTGAATAGCAACACTGGCTTTTCCATCCACTAGCCTTCAAGCTGTGTCTTAATGATCATTATTTCAGTCATCATGTCTTTCCAAATGCATCTCAGTGAGCAGCCATTATTGCTAAATCACCCGAAAAACATCTCCATTAGATGAAAGAACCACAGGAGCTTTTGCACGAATGCACAGTGACCACTCTCCTTCTGCTGGGTTTTCCTCAGAATGGCTAGCAAACATAATACTAAAAAAAAAAAAAATCACCAAACTATTGTTGGGTTCCTTCTATGGAATGTTTTTGAGCCACTGTTAGTTCCAATTTAATCAAGTTCAGTTTTAAAGTAATGAGACAATTTAATTCACTTCATTTTAAATTCAATTATTTAAAATTCAAATCCACGAAGAGAGCACTCAAATTCAATTCAGTTCAATTCAATTCAATTGTTGAATGCTGACAGGCTGAAATAATGATCAAATTTGGGCTTGTTTGCGCTCTCTCTCTCTCTCTCTCTCTCTCTCTCTGTGTGTGTGTGTGTGTGTGTGTGAGGTTAGGGTTAGAGCTAGATTTACTGATTTTACTGGCTTTGACAACATTATGTGTTTAATATGTGTTCAGTTTAAGCAAACCTATTTTTAAGACACTACACGGACTGGCATCACATTGCATTTCTAACATTCCTATTTCCTCATTCCACTTCTAGCTTTTTTCAGTCTAAAGTGTTACAGGCTGCAGAACTGTTCGAACTTTTGCTTTTAAATCTTATCCCTGATGTCATTTTTACCCTCTGTGAATTGAGTTGCGTATTATCTTGTGCCTATATAGTGCCTGGTCTTTTACTGCACACTGTGCATAACTGTATATCATTTGCTTTTTCTATTGTCCTCATTTATTGTATTTTGTATAATTTATGTACTTGTTATTGTGTACTGTCCTTTATTGTTTAGAATGTGCTTTTGATGTGTCTGTATTATTTTCCTTCTATTGAATCCTTCATTTGTTCTCAACCTGAATTCATTTGACCTCTCTAGCACAGCACTTCTGCTGTCAGCCTTTGTTGTCTTGAAATGGCCTTCATAAATAAATAGGACTTAAATATGACCACCGTTTGCTTGCTGTTTTTGCTAACCCATAAATCCAGTGTTAACCTGTGCTCTTCTGCTTCTTTATAGTAATGTTCCAGCATAAGCTTGTGCTTTCTCATTTTCATTTTGTAATAATGTTGGAATTTGTTTTGCATTGTGAATATAGATATGCACTATGCATCTATAATCACCTGAAATAGAGGCTTTAAACTCTGTACTCAATTACTGCACATAATATTAAGCAAACCCAGAGCGTTCTGTGAGATAATCTTCCATTAATACAATTTATCCAACATAAATCCAAATGAAACCAGTTTTTGATGTTTACTGACTGTTAATCTTTGGAAGTCGCAAATTTAACCACATTTAAATCCTTTTGATGTTCAAGACATGAATTATTTATCGCAGGGGAAAAATCCAAGGGCATGGATTATCTTTTTATTCGCTCTAAAAAAAACATAGATAGAAAATAATTTGAAGCAAGAAAATCTGACAGTGAAGACTCTCCAACACAAATTGTTTTGCCAGAGAAAAGGTAAAACGAGTTAGGAAAATAATTTCTAAATAAAATATACCGCTCCAGATATTGGCTTTTGGTCTGTAAAATTTTTGTGCATAAACCTGAAATACAAAAATAAATCAGTATTTTAAAAAGATGACTTTTATGACTTTTTTTTTTTAGCTCTGCCATGTCATTTTGTTCATGTCATACGGTATCAGAATCCACATGAACATTTCATGTGAGTTTCATGTGTGTTTGAAATACTAAGCTATTCACACATTTGAGGTGTTGATGTGTGATGATTGATGCATGTGTTTAGTTTGTATGATGCTAAACTTTTAGCTATAAACCTTCTTTAGTTGTAAGTTACTGTCATAACTAACATCAGACACCACACCTGACTGACTCACGATATTTTTGGCCTATCTTTTTCTTTAATAAATGGGGTTAGTGTGTATATTAGAGCTTGGAAATTAACAACTGCACTGGACTCATCTTATACAGACTAGCCTATAGAGATGATGCTGATGTAGGGGTGGGCGATATGTAACGATTCTCGAAAACATTTCTAAGATACACAAAATATATCATGAAATACAGGCTTGCTAACTGGCAGCAATACAGTAGGACTGCATAAAAAACCTGTTTAATGATTTATTTAATGTCTAAAAAATTAATGTATTTATATTTTTTACTTATAAAAAAACCATTTTAAAGATTAAGTACAACTTTTTAATATCAAAATCAGACGCTCCCAGTCTGTAATGATTAACATTAAAAACTTTAAACATTAAAAAAAATAATAGAAAGATATCCCAACATATACATGTTATCACAGGAAAGCATATTGTGGCATAATTTATCACGATATCAATATTATAACATCATATCACCCATTATATCATCATATCACCTACACTACCTCTCATTAGTTCTGCATTTTTTCAATATTTAATTAAAGTTATTATAGCAGTATTTGGAAACTATGGGTGGATAAATATTGTTGGTAATGCTTTACATTAAATTCCCATAACTTACATAGCTTACTACATTAGTTCATTTCAACAAACCATAAACCTGAGTAAGTAAGTTAGCTGATCTTAAATCAAATGTTAAATACATATATGTGCATTAACTAAGGCATATTCAATCCAGGACTAAAAAATAAAGCCAGTATGTTACAAAATATTGACAATGAACTGAGCTCAGGTCTCTGGGTGTAAATATTGGCACCCATAATTCAGAACAATTGATTCATTTTGACAGATAACCACCAAAAACATTAATAAATGTTAGCTCATTTGGTTGAATAAACATCATTTAATACAAGTGTAATGACTCTAACATAACTCTAATTATGGTATATTAATGCTGACAATAATGTCTTGTTCCTAACCTCCTCCTGTCCAAACTGACCCAGCTATCCGTGCCCACCTCCGTCTGTCAGTGGATCAACAGCTTCCTGACAGACAGGCAGCAGCTAGTGAAGCTGGGAAAATTCTCATCCAGCACCCGTACAATCAGCACTGGAGCTCCTCAGGGTTGCGTCCTCTCCCCACTGCTCTTCTCCCTGTACACCAACGACTGGACATCCAAAGACCCCTCTGTCAAGCTCCTAAAGTTTGCAGACGACACCACACTTATTGGCCTCATTCAGGACAGTGACGAGTCTGCCTACAGACAGGAGGTAAAAGAGCTGGCTGTCTGGTGCAGTCTTAACAACCTGGAGCTCAACACGCTCAAAACAGTGGAGATGATAGTTGACTTCAGGAGGAACCCCCCTGCAC
>CM040472.1:15684062-15701550 GCA_022758105.1 Pangasianodon gigas | reverse complement strand
CTGAGCGAATCACTGGTACACCCCTTCCCACTCTCCAAGAACTGTACTTGTCCAGAGTGAGCAAAAGAACTGGCAAAATCACTCTGGACCCCTCACATCCAGCACACTCCCTCTTTGAACTGTTGCCGTCTGGTCGACGCTACAGAGCACTGAGCACCAGAACGGCCAGGCACAGGAACAGTTTCTTTCCTCAGGCAATACATTTCATGAACACGTGACAAAAACATGGCACACAACACTCATACATTTATTTACTTAATATACATAGTTATTTACTTTTCAAATTTGCACATAACATACCTGTACATACAAAATTGCACATAATCTGTACATACAAATTGTCTATTTTGTATATTGTGTTTTTGCTATTTGTACATTGTCTATTTGTATATTTGTATATTATTCTTTTTATTTTCTGTGTCTTGTCTTGTCTCTGTCATTCTGTTGCACTGTGGAGCTTCTGTCACTAAAACAAATTCCTCGTATGTGTAAACATACCTGGCAATAAAGCTCATTCTGATTCTGATTCTGATTAACTCCTTAGTGCTCCAGATTATTATTCCTCTATTTATCTGAAAGCATGTTATTTAGTGACGATTATGAACTAGCACAAATTATTTAACAGGGTGAGAAATACACTATAAGTCTGGATTTATGGCTGGATCATGCGAGTTGAGGTGGAGTAAAATGGATTACCATAAAGCATTACCTGGTTGTTTTTATTCTCCTTGCAGCTCCAATGTGGACCACCAGAGTGCACACTCTTCCCGTTGTGTGTTCACATCTTCTGTAACAGAGAAAACCCTGAATACTGAATGGACAGACTCAGGAGAATGATCTAACCACAGTAACGACGCTGGACTTGTGAACAGTCACATGTGTTTGGCCCAAGGTTTGATCAATAGCTCCCTCTTTGTCTCTTTCTCTTCCTGAATGTCACAAAAGAGCACAAAATGATTACATCTTTAAGTCCTTTATTATCTGATTAGCACATTTTTGCTCCATTCATTCTCCTCTCTCTGATCGATGAGCAACTGGTCCGTCTCTCTCTCTCTCTCTCTCTCTCTTTCTCTTTATATATATATTTTCATTGCTGTGATTATATCAGAATAAAGGGCTTTCACACTGGGATCCTTTGTAAGGACATAAAAAGTTTCCTTCTTTGTTATACTGTTAAATAAACCCTTTTCACTGGTACAGTGTGTGTACTCATACTCATACATCCACCATGGCTACACAATTACAGCTACTGCAGAGCTTATTAATATCATACAATGTGTTCCTTATAACCATTATTTAACACAAATGGCTAGTATTAAGTATAATTCCATGTTTAAGATGTCTTTATCGGTTTAATCCTATCCTATCCTTTAAAGTGACTGCCATGCCTATACAACAGAACCTTTTTATACTCGGTTATTAATAAACACAAGGTCATACATAATGCAGTGACCTTCTGTCTGAGGAAGTCCTGTCAGGAAAACGATAATCTCTGGCCACATTTTCCACATGGCAACAATAGAGTAAAGGTCTCAGTGCCTGTTGGGGAATAGAGTCTGGCATTTGGAAAGCTTCTGGACTATTTGGCACTGTTTCCTTCGAGTCACATTTTAGAAACAGATACATATTGAACATGTCTGCTATCCATCGCTGTTGAACTAATTGCTAATTGCCAAATGCTAATTTAGGTCACTGATTACCAGTTTCCTCATATAATCCTATATTATTGTTATTGCTGCCTATTATTATAAGTTCAAGTTAGACTTACATTTATACATACTGCATTTTTCTGTCATCTTCATTTGAAGAAAGCCAGTGACTCAGCTGTTTGGACAGCCAGGGCAAGTACATTTCACCACCTGGGTACCAGAACAGAGAAGAGTCTTGAGGTATGTCCCATGTATCTTGAGGAATGGCGGGTTACGTCGAGTCGTGCTAGACGCTCTAAGGAGATATGGTACAGAGTGGGGTTTGATTAGCATCCTTAGTTGGGTGTGGACTGTTCAGGTTTTGGATCTGTAGGCAAGCAGCAGTGTGGTTATGTGAAAGAATTTGAAGCTTCATTCTGGATCAACTGCAGGGGTGTGATGTTGCATTAGTACAATCTTGAGAGGACAATGGACTGAACAAGCATGTGAGTGGTCTACATGGAGAGAAAAGGCTGATGTGGTAAAAGAGAACCTCCATGATGAAGTCAGCATAATCAGAAAATGATGGTTGTCTTGAACTTTCTCAAGGTTTGGTGTGTAGTCAGATAGAGTGATCATAGAGTTCAACATGAAGATGACAAGATCTTCATATGGGGATGCAGACCTACATATAGGTGATAAGCTGCCACCCATGCTGAGATCCAAGCAGAAAAATGAGTGTCTAGTATCTGAGAGGAAAGGCATAGCAGTAGTATAAAAACCCATGTGAAGATATTACCTCACTGATAGCATTTGTATAGGGTGAAAAAAGAAGAGGGTCAAGCGCTAAACCTTGGGGGACTATAGTGGAAAGTCTGCACAGAGTTGTTGCAGATCCCCACCTTGTCACCTGACATGACCATCCCTAATAGTACGAAGCAAACCACCGCCACTAACCACTCATTCCAAAGCTCATGAGGATAAATAGGAAAGTCTTGTGACTGAATTGTCAAATGCTGCTAAGACATCAAGAAGGATTAGAACTGATCTTAATTTGGCTGATCTAGCAGTATGAGGCTTCTTTTCCACCAGGGCAGTTTCTGTGGAGTGTGCTGCTTTGAAGCCGGGCTAGGGTTAGTGTTAGGGTCCCAGTAGCCATTCCGGGTATGAATGTGTATTATCAATCACATCCAGCCCTTTAAATACATTGGACATTAAACCAATCTGCAAATCTCGCTCCTGTGTTTGGCAGTGACGTTACAAAGCTTTTTCTGTTGTTTTTCTAGAATTCTCAGTTTGACTTTGGTTTGACTGTTTACTGATTATTGTCTCTGCCTAGTTTTGCCTGTTTGCTGATCTCCTGACTTTCTGCCTGATTATCATTCTTGATTGTTTGTCTGCCCTGCTTTTGTCAATATACTTTCACCTGCATTTGCATCCAAAATTGTGTGCTGCATAACAGTGTGAATTAGTGCTGTGAAAGTATAGGCTGGTTGCAATATCACTCACTCTACTGTACAGTGGTGCAGTGGGTATTGTTGCTGCCCCACAGCTCTAGGGTCACTGGTTTGCTCCTGAGCACAAGGTTACTGTTGCTGTGGAGTTTCACATGTTTCACATGTTTCACAAATTGCCCATATAATGTGTGTGTTTGCATGGCATCCTGTGATGGACTGGCATCCCTGCCTTGTATTCCTGCCTCATGCCCAGTGTTCCCTGGATAGACTTCAGATCCACAGTGACCCTGACCAGGACAAAGGGGTTGCTTATGAAGAATGAATGAATACTATAGTATGTTATATAGAAGGAAGATGTTTGATCTCTTTTACAGCTGTGTGCTTGGGTTGATTTATCCCTCACACTTAATAAAAGCCAAGTCTAAATATCCCTAAATTTTTGGATGTGTGTGTTTGGGTGTTTATGTATATTAATGTGTTTGTACAGGAAGGTTCAGTTGGCCAGTGGGAAAATGCTGTAGTAATAATACAGTGTTGTAATCACAGGTTCCACTGAAACCCCATTACTCAACTCTGAGGTGCCATAACTCACCTAAGTCATGAAGGTCACTTGTGGAAGTGTTGTGGAAATAACAACAACAACAAAAAAAAGTCATCCTTGACTCTGTTTTCCTTCCTGCTTTCTTGTGAAGTGGATGATTTAGAGCACAGAAGGGCACCAGCATATGAGACGCCTCTTCATACATTTTAGTACAAAGCAGCTGGTCGGCAGTAAAACATGCAATATTCCTTTATTTGATTTAATTTTTAAGCTCCATCTCTGCTTGCCTTCAGAGTGCTGTAAACGATAATAAGAAAGCACATGCAAACTGTGCATGATAAAAAGACTGAAAGTCAAAGGAGAAGAGGAATAATAATGACCCTATGTGTGCGTGACTCTGTAACTGAATGTTCTGTCACACTGGAAATGTCAGGTCAGCATCAGCTGCTCACATATTCATCATCTTCACTGACATGATGCCCATCAGTTGATCACAGTTCCTGTTTGTTCTACTGTTTATAGCATAGTGTTTTTCCATGGATGGCCTTTCTTCCATTTTAACAAAACTTCATTCCACCCCAGACTCCAGCTATGAAAGAATGATGGATGTAGAAGGATGGATCTTTTAGAGTTTAGTTGCTATGGTTTACATCATCTCCATCGTTTCTTCAGTGCGAACCCAGAAGGAAAATACGGAAAACAAAGAGTGTAGTCCTGGAGGCTGAATAAATTGTCCCAAATACAAATCTAAACTGCGTGGTGGTACAGTGGTTACTATTGCTGCCTCACAGCTCCGGGGTCCCAGGTTCAATCCTGAGCTCGGGGTACTGTCTGTGTGGCGTTTCTTTGGATGTTCTGCTCATGTCTGTGTGGTTTTCTCCCACCTTAAAAACATGGCAGATTGGCTAAGATAAATTGCCCCTAGGTGTGAATAGATATGTATTTGGTGCCCTGCGATGGTCTGGCATCCCATCCAGGGTGTATTCCCACCTTACGCTCAATGTATGTTCGATATGACTTTGTACTGTGTTTTCTAGAAATACGTTTGTGGTGCAATAGCATAATCATGTCATCATGCGTGATGCAAATGTCCATGCTTTCAGGAAAAGAAATCAGCTGTAAACCTGTAAATCATTTAGAGTTGCAAGAGTTTTATCCTTTCATTACACAAACAACCCTTAGAAACTACCACCACATATAGTGATATTTTTACGACTGAGTTTGTATCTTTTTTCCCCCTGCATGAGCTATTATGTAAAAGAATTCTAATGCACTACATATTCAAAAAGTGGGACAAAATCAGTCATAATAAAAATGAGGTACAGACAAGTCTTCAGAGTCCACAGTGTAACCAACAAGTGTATAGTGTATTCAGCCCCAAAAAGAAAGAAAACTCACCTACTGCATAGCTGCATAACCTTGTTTTCTATAATTACAAGCTATAATCCAGGAGAACAAAGAAAGTCCTCACAGAATCCCATTAACATTTAAAAAGCATGTTTCCATCTGTGGGACGAGATGGTACAGAAGTGTTATTTTATTATTTTATTCAAAGCATTATTTTCTTTTGATGGTTACAATGCTTTTTTTTTTTTTTTTTACATAATTGCATAGACAGCGAAAAGCTGGAGAGGAACTGGAATCTCATTTACTTAAACAAAGCAATGCTTCTGCTCTCCAGGGAATTTATATGCCAGATAGTCCTGGACCTCATATTCATGCCAGGAGATAACCTAAGAGGCTTTTCACTACCTTAATCCTTCTACTAAGAAATCAATATTATCAATCGGCATATTCTTAGGAAATAGTTCCATATTTATATCAGCCTGCAAGTTTTCTCTTCTCCACTCTTCTGTTCATGGCAGTGCATTTTTAATTTCAATAACACAGCTTTCTCCATGCCAAATTATAAGAAGCCAGTGATTCCTAAGAAAGCTTATGGCATGATGGTAAGATCTCAGCTTAAATTTATACAAGAAATTCATTAAGTTTGAATAAATGGAGAATGGATCATGGGTATGAATATTTTCAAGACGTGAGATGATATTAAGAGGTCTGTGTGTTGCTTCTATGAATTAAAAAGGTGTGTGTCTGTGTGTGTTGCCTCCATGAATGAGTGATTTTCTGTCAAGGACCATGAGGCTTATCGGTTTTATATGCTAGTGCATGATGCCTAGAGTAGTAGTTCAGGTTTACGAGTAAATAGTTACCTTTTGGAGTTAAAAAAATCACCACTATTCAGAAATAGTGCTGCTTTTCATAAAGCTGTCAGGTTAGCAACGCTTGATGAGTGTTATATGCTCAAGCAATATATGCTCAATGTACATTCCCAGTGATGCAAAAATATATTAGTAGACACTCAGACTTCACAGCAGCTGTTCTCAGTTGAGTTTCACCCTGCGCTAAATCTCTTTATCCGGCCTCACTATACTCACTCAGAGGTAATCAGCCATCTTGTTCAGCTTTTCAGGAGCGTTAAAGTGGATGCTGTGCCAGGTGCTATGAAACACTAAAAGCCCCAATCCACAGTCATTCCTCTGCGCTGTGAAATCAGTGAATATTTATCCCTTTCCGAGTGCTTTCATTTAAAAGTGGAATATGACGCATGCAAAAAGCAAATGTAAGGAATTGTTTGTGCTCCAGTCAGTGAATAGGAGCTGATCAAAAGCACTGAACAAGATGCAGGAGCTGATATGCAACACTTTATGGAATAATTGAAGCCATTTACTTGGGGCTTATGATAAGAGGTTTACATGCATATGGCTTTTTTGATGTTGTATTTTTAAGACAGCCTGCCTTGGATATGCTGTATGTCATTTCTAAAGCATGAAGAGGATTTTGGCTCATTTCACAAATCATTTTATAAAGCCATTTAAACTCTTGTAGCATTCAGTGCACCACTGATGACTGAATTGACTCCCCAGTGAAATAACTAGCTACAATAAAGCCTGGGGTGTTTTCATTATGACACACGAGGGTAACTTTGGGCCCAAGCTGCTACGTGGAGTAGGTTGGATGTTTTTATGGCCAAAAACTCTTATAACTCAAGTGATATTTGGACACCTTGGTGCTATCAATAAACAAGGCTTGTTAGAATGCAGGATTTAGAGCCTATGACCTCAGAGGCTATAAATACACCCACAAGGATAAACAATAATTTAATGATTCATTTCGGTTGGAGTCTGTCTTTTCAATTAAGCATACAGCATCTGTCATCCAAACAAACTGACCTTCCTAACTGAATAACTTTTGAGAATTTTTATATTTCTTCACATACACACAGTTTCCTAAGTGTATAATTTTTTCAGTAATATAATCAGTGCTGGAGGATTTATGTAAAATGTATTTGAAATTCGTCAAAACTGTTGCCAGGCCCTGAAGTGTTTTATTAATATTATACCACAGAAATTTGCCACCAATTACAATCAATTACATAATACTTTTTTTATATCAGTTGTAGAATGTCCACAAATCAAGTTATTTCTTGTTAAGTCTTACATTATAGCTGCTTTAAACATCCGTTCCCTTGCCAGATTCTCTTTTCATTTTCTCTTGAAGCTAATAAGACAACAACGACAACATTGCTGTTACTGGTTTCATAGGTAACATGACAATTCTTTGTCCTGAAGATTTTCCTGTGTTGGAAAATTTACAGCCTTTTACAAGCACTGACACTGGAGACTCCTTCCATAAATGTTAAATAGATGTTTCCTTAAAGACATTATTATTTTGAAAGCATATTATTTATCCATTATTAGGCTCAGATTACACTGCATCCACTGAGTCCCTATGAATTAACAGTTACTATAGAAACGATAATGTATTAGAATAAGCATAATAATTATTAATCTGTGATTTTCCTTGCAGCCTAAACTACTGTCAGAGCTGCTGTTACAGAAAAAATATTACCTAATGCAAGACAGAACATACAAAGCTATCCGTGAATGGTTCCTTGTATATAATTGGTTTTCATTTTTATTTAGCTTTAAAAGTGTACTTTTTGACAACACACGATGCATCAAATAAAATGTATAGCAGTTGCGTTCGTAATAGATGGAAATGAGTGGTGTCGTTTTCATCCAGGCTTCTTTAGCACCCAGATGAATGGCATAAACATCAGTGGAATTTCATCAGTGCTGACGTAATCAGATGAAGATTTGAAAATTGAAAACCTTGTGACGTCCACAGAGGATTTCAAAGCACACAGCCATCTGTTCATTTATTTATGCAAAAAAGAACTTCATAAGGAAAACCCATTGCACCATCACTTGAGGAAAGTTTTCAAAGTATGGCTGGCGTTCACAGTAGTGATGCTGCTTTCAGAAATATGAAATCCGAATGAAGATAAAAGTGCATAAGCAACCCAGAATTTTTTTAAATCTCTCTTTGAAATGTGCTATAGCTCTTCAAGGCTCTGCCTTGGACTTTAGTGGTTTGGAGGTTTGGTGTTTCATTTCTCCCAAGTAAATGTTTGAGCTCTGACACGTGGATCAATAATAGATGTGTAAAATGTGGTAAACATTCACACCTTATTCTCCACGTTACAAATGGGCAGACAATTGGTAGAAGCTCAGAGAGTTGGGGATCACAGTGGAGCAGAAGACTTGTCAAAGATTCATTTTCCCCCTGACTCCTTCCTCTCAATGTCATATCTCTTTCGTCAGTCCCTCTCCCTGTTTTCTTAATTGCTCTTATCGCTTACCTCCCATACTTCATTCTTCCCTGTCTCTCTTCATCCCCTTTCTATGTAGCGCATCCATTTACTAATTAGGCCTGGAGGAAGAGGGTGTAACAGTCTCAGCACGCTTCGCTGATCGCAGCATTCTCAGTGATTGAAGAGTGATTAGTGGGCAGAGTATTTATTTTTTTTCAAAACCTTGGTGTCCTTCAAGAAATGCACACACCATATATCAGCTCTTTGGTCAGCACTTTGAAATGAAGAGAAGTGACCATTAATTACATATTATAACAGGTATTTTAACTCAACCTAATGAAATACTGTGGCTCACTCTTCTCACCGATCTGCAGAGGAATACATAATATGATTTTAAGCTTGTTTTAAAATGATTTACCACAGCACTGCTGACTGTTCAATTCTGATTGGTCCGAAGGTGTTGAATAATTCAACACCTAATAATAAACAGTTCAGCTGCAAGATTTAGGTTATCGTACTATAGCAAGAACTTAGACGTGTACGGCAGACACGCCACATAAACAGATTAAAAACAGGAGTCTCCCCTGTCAGAACTTTGTAAAAGTCAGAGGTAAAGATGTAGGTAAAGATGGTTTCCGACACTGGAAAGTGTACAGGATGAAGGGCTTTGCAGTTTTGAGTGCAGTGATCCCTAATCTGGCTACAAGAGAACATTAAGTTCAGTAAAGTATTTAACAGGTTCTAAGAAAGTCTGGCTGTAATGTTACAGAAACACCATTGTATAAAAACATTGCTTTTACTTCACTGTATTCTTAGGATGATGAAAAGCTAACATTATGGAAACATTAGCTACAACTAAAATCAACATTATGTAAAAGCGTATTAGAAAATCTGGCAAATCAAACATTTTTAAAAGTGTAACTTTTATTAAATTTTGAAAACAAATTTGTGACCTTAGTATTATAAGGTTCTATCCAGGCTAAGAATGAATTCATGAGATCATGAATGAGAAAGAATGAGATCATTATTTATATACAGAACATTATAAGATTAATGTAATGATTTGTTAGCTGGAGATGAACTGATCACTGGTCCCTTGTGATCATTTTCTAAAATTTATGCATCTACAAATGGCAACAGCGTCAAAGGCAACATCTTATATGTATGCCATAAACGCAAGGCAAAAGGATAAAATCACTGAATGTGTGCATTTAAAAGATTTACACAAAATCCAATACCCAAAAGTATATTAGAAAAACAGGCACTGAGTCTAAACACTGCACAAAGTCCACTGTGGATATCCAAAGGCAAAATCCAGTAAACAGTTGAGGAGTCAATAATGGTTGAGGCAAACCCACATAGATAAGGCTTGGAATTGCACACTGAATATATGGCAAGACATGCTAGTCTAACAGAGCTCATATACATTAAGCTAATGAGCAGCAGGTCCTAATTAAAACGCATGGAGTTGCCAGATCATTCTGTGAGATAATGACCATAAACAGAGTGACTGGATGCCAGGTTGGTCGAGCTGTGGCAACATGCAGTACGTACCTGTAGGATATTTCTTCACCATTCCTACCATGACTAGCAGGAACATCAGCAGGTGATAGTCACTGACCTTTCAACACCAGAGTTGTGTGTAAGTAACAGTGCATACTATTCGTTCCAGCATATGATGTGATGCTTGCAGCCCACAGAGTATCTGATCATAGATCCTGTATAATCTTAACTTCTAAGTTGTTATTGGAACATGGTCTGCTCTGGAACCTGCTACCGGGCTTTTCACTATAATGAACATACAGTACATACTGTAGCTCACTGTATGTGACAAATAAAACTTGAAACTTGAACTTAAGCTGGCCACAAGCTTCAAAATTTGAAAGGCTGCAATCTGATTGGCTATCCTCCCTTCTCTGTATACTAGTGTGCAAACAAGTCAGCTCTCTGAGCAGGCTATTTTCGGTGAACACTGAAAGACGACTTGCATATACAGTATGAGCTGTTATTTTTGTTTGTGCTTTTTTTCTCCAAAACATCTAGGCAATGCTGTTACTCGTTGCTCCTGTAGTATAATGCTTCCATGGAAACCTCTTTTCAACATCAGAGCTCTTTGTTAGTATGAAGCATGAGATGTGTGTATAATTCGATTGGCTTTCAGGATAAATGGATGTGCATAATGAAGCACAGAAACAGCAGCACAATAATATTAACATAGGGATCTTTACTCTATTTGTCAATATCATTTGTAGTGACTTGCTGATTTAACCATTATTTAAGTAGATTTTATAAAATGCATAGCAAAGTAATCATGTTTTGTTAGTGAGAAGATCAAGTAAGATTTCATGGAACAATATCAGCCATAATTAGGCAAAGAAGAAACAATCACAGGTTATGATTTCCCAAACTTAGTTCAGATTAGGGGCATTTGGAAACCAAAAGATTCGACTCTTGGTGGGCTGAGTCAAATGATCTGACTCATTGAAAAGAGTGTATATGTACCTCTATACACTGGTTTCTTTCTTGAAAACAAGCTCTTGAACAGCTTTTTGTAGCAAGATATAGTCACTTGATTGAAAGTTCACAGCGTCTCGTCTTTAACAAGTCATTAGCGAGTTTTGTTTAAAGGAGTCAGTGATGGAAAAAAGGTGCTTAGGCTCGTCTTGTGAAAGTAGGTGGTTTCTTTTACAGGAATGAACCACACACCCTATCAAAAGCTGGTGCTTTGAGACTATACCCACACTGTGATAAATCCAGTTAAACCACTGTTGGAAATTTTCCTGTAGGGATTGCATTTCTTGTACAGTGTACAATGTGAGCACCCACACATTCATACATCTCTGTATTCTAATCATTTGTGCCATGACGATGTTCTTATATTGAAAGGACGGAGAGTGAACAGTAATTACAGAGGATTACACAGGCAGTCTAAATCAATCTAAAGAGGGACAGTGGCCTTGTCACCGATGCACATTTGCAGTGTATAGATTTATATAATCCTGGGTAAATGTTGTGTGATTTAAACCTGTTTTTAAACCTGATTTCATCATTTTTGCTGCATCACCCATCGACATTTTGATGTCCCATTAGCTCTTCAAGAGGTATCTAATCAGGCTGCAGGGCAATTGGATGAATTTCTGACATGTCTGGTGGTGTGAGTGTTCCACCATGAAGTGATTTTCTAACAGCTTTGTGCCTGGGAATGATAAAAAATAACACTGCCAACAGAATGGCACACATTTGATAGGATAAGATGCAATAATCAACCTTGGGGTGATAACTGTAACTCCGCTTCATATCAGGTTGTATCACACCACCCAGTCGTTGATTATTTTACTATAATCACCAGCACACCCCCAGGAGTTTTATTCCTTACTTATGCTATCATTTATATTGTTTGATCACCACATAAAGTTGTCTATTGAATAGTTGGGCATAAGAGTCTCTGTCTCTTTCAGGTTGGTGTTTCAGCCCCAGGAGGAAAATCTGCTGTTTCTCCCACAGAGCTTCCAAAATAGCCAATGCTGGTATTCACACATTCATTATAACAGGCTTCTTCTCTAATCTACTGCCTTTCTGTGGATTTCCAAGACAATAATTAAACTCTCAGTGAACCTAATTAGAAATTGTCTTAAGGAGATGTGCAAGGACGCTTATCTGAAATTGTGCTGCAGCTGACAAGTGTCAGTGTCTTTCTATTAACCATTATTTTACTGTGCTGGGATGGAAAAAGACTTCATGTAAAAGATGTCATATTATTTAAAATATTGAGGTGCAAACTGCAAAAACAAATAAAAAGTATCAGCAGGTAACTGAAGGTTCCTTAAGACAATTTTAACGATAAGTCAAAATGACAGCTGAAGTATTTATAACAGTGAAGTGATTAACTCGGTGTATATAAACAATAAAATGGCCGTCAGTCACAGAGCCTGTGGGCGGAACAGCTGCTGATCCACATCTGCGAGGGACGACAGATCTGAGGTGAAGCTGCCCTTTAACGCTGGATGTGTTCATGGCTCACTGAGCTCAGAGAGCACAGCATCTTTATCTGCACAGGAACACATCTCTGAGAAGACCTGTCTCACATCCTTCCATCTTCCTCTCTCTGTCTCTCTCTAGCAATACCTCTCCTTTCACTGTCTCACTCTCTTTTAAGACCTATCTCTCTTTCTAATTTAGCTGTCTGTTTGGCTTTATGTTTCTTGTCTGTAGCTCTATCTTTTACTATACCTGCCTCTTTCTTCTCTCTCTCCCTCTCTCTTTCTCTCTCTCTCTTTTTAAGGTTTCTCATGCGTGAAATTTAGAACTTTTTTACACACAATAAAATTGGGATTCATCTAATGCGTACATGAAAGAGATTTTGATTTTGATCAATAAAGTGGAGAGTTATTAAGCTGTGCTGTTTAATATGTCTGTCATTTTTAAATAAAATACCGACCAATCAGATTGGTCAGTGCTGTGATACAACAATGTTCACGTCTGGTGCTACCTGGCATTTGATACACTGCAAAAAAAAAAAAAAAATCTATACCTTGGCAAGTGAAGATATCTTTAAAAGAAAAGTTATCTATTATTTCTCATTATGAGATTAATATATAACAAACATAAGACGAGTAAGCCTATTCCTAGACCTTTACTCATTTCAAGTTTTATTATTCTACTGGCAGATAATTTTGCTTCTTTCTAGAAAGAAGCACTTGAAATAAGACAAATTATCTGCCAATAGAATAAGACAGATATAATTTCAAGCTTGAAATGAGTAAAAAAAAATCTTATGAGACTTAATGATCTTCTATTTGTTTTAAATGAAACTAATAAAGAGAAATATTTGTTGAGTTTGCCTATATTCAAGATATCATTTTTGCAGTGTATAAAGACTGACTCCAAATACTGAAATGCATCACCTAGAGTAACAACAATGTTGAATAAAGTTGTTGATGGAGCACGAAGAAAACAGAGGTGGAATATTGAGGAAATGTATATTGGAAAAAAATTAATGCATGATTTGCTCTTTACTGTTACAGTAAAGAAGCTGTGGTATGAATGAATATAATTTTTTGTCAGCATTACATAGCAAAAATAAATATTACAAACTGACTCATGGCCATAATGAGATTAAATTTATAATAATATGTTAAAAACAGGGTGTTTTTGGCCCTTCTAGGGCTTACTGCTGATGTGGCCAGGGCTGAAATAGAGTTTGACACCTCTGTTACAGCAGGAAGTAACTTTCTGTTTCTGTCTTCACCTCTCTCTCCTCTATTTCTCTCTCAAGCTCCCTGTTGCTGTCATTTCTCCTCCGTTCTTTCACATGCAGCTCAGGAACTAATCAGGGGAAAAGAATGAAATAGCATAGACAGATGGAGATAAACATATTCACTATGAAATCTGCCAATGTGATTCTGTTTCTCTATTTTGTTAAGCATTGGTGGTTATAGGAGGCGGTGATATGGTGTAATTTTTTGCAGCCACAATAACGTCGCTGTTACGGCACAGACGCAAACCGAATCAAGCACACTGGACTTGAGTTATTATTTAAACCTCCATTTGCCTGGCTTGAAATGTTCTCCTGATGAAATGTTGAATATGATGAAATTACTAGGCCATAGTCATTATCTTTGCTCCCACATAAAGTCTGGAAAAAGCAATATCTCGTTCTGTGCATAAGCTTGCAAATAGGAGTTGGGTAATAGAGTTTCAGCGATGTGTGTGTGTGTGAAAGAGAGAGAGAGAGAGAGAGAGAGAGAGAGAGTCAGGGATAGTAAAGCTGCACACAAAGGAGTTTGTCTAAATGATTACAGCCACACATTTCTGTGCCACCAGACCAGAGAGGCACTGGACAGGAGAGAGACGAAAAGGGGTCAGAGCTCAGACCATGAACAGAATCTCTGATCAGCGATGCTTGAATAGTCTGCACATTAACCATATCCACTATAATTAAATGGTCAAAATGTTCAGCAGATTCAGTGGAGATAATTAGCTCATCCTATTCATGAAAAATTTTATGTTCTGATCCCAAACATACCCACAGGCCCCTCATCATAATGCAATTGTGTTAAAGTTTTGGTATTGTTCAGCACCATTTGCGCATCTGGTGAAAAGTGCCGTAATTGTAGAAATTATGTTATAATGGGGTTATAATGAATGCATTATCAGTTAGCATGCTGTTGTGATATTCAAGTAATGATTACCAGATGTATTCTCAGACTCCAGCTGACAGAAGTGGAACTTGATATGGTCTTCTGCTGTTGTAGCACATCCACTTCAAGGTTTGACACATTCTGAGATGCTTTTCTGCACACCATGTTTGTACAGAGTGGTTATTTGAGTTACTGTAGCCTTCCTGTCAGCTTGAACTAGTCTGGCCATTCTCCTCTGAAATCTCTCATCAGTAAGGTGTTTCCACCCACAGAACTGCCACTCACCGGATAGTTTTTGTTTTTCACACCATTCTGTGTAAACTCTGAAACTCTATTTCTGAAATACTTAAACTAAACCATCAGGCACCAACAACCATACCATGGTTAAAGTCTGAGGCTGAGATCCCATTTTTTTCCCTCATTCTGTTTGATGTGAATATTTTTGCTCTTTATGTTTGCTCCTGACCTGTATCTGCCTGACTTTATGCACTCTGCTCCCACATGACTGGCTGATTGGATAATTGCATGAATGAGCAGGTGTACAGGTGTTCCTATTAAAGTGGCTTGTGTGTGCATTTCTCTGGTGGAAATAACCAGCTATATATTTGTGGTTCTCTTCTTGTTCTGTCTATAGAACACTAAAAAAGTGCTTGTCTGTTATATGGATAACTTCTGAGAAAAAGTGTGATAATATCTCAGAAACCTTTCGAGAGTATTGAAATATTACTTGATTACTTCTTTCCAAACATAGCACTTCCTTTCAGTTTGCCCAATTTTTGAATTTTTGACACAATCCCAAATCTTCGACTCTGAGAGGTGCTTCAGTAAACAACATGTCTGAAAGAAATGATCACAAATTCATAATAATGTAATAATGGCTTTTGTAATAATAGTCATCTGGTGACAAAAGGACAACAGGCCTTTTCAAATAGCTTCCTCTTGTTCAGTCTAAAAACTTCTAGCATCTCATGTGTTCAACTGTTGCCTTTCAACAATGCTTAACAACTGCACTGTCCTCAGTACTTCAGCATTCACCATCCATTTCTTGTACATTATTCCTGTTTAAATTACCTTCATTTAAATAATGCAGAGGATACCAAGTATTAACCACAGTGTCAAGATTCAAACTAATCCAAGTGAAATTTAAATTTGTGTCATTAATGTTACTATTCAAATATTATTTAGTAATTTTCCATAAAATATGTGTAACAAGAAACACACAAATGGTTTCTTCATTGGATGCAGATATAGAAATTTCCTTCAATGCTACCCCAATCTATGTCTCCTACATTACCCACAATGCAATTCGACCACTGACAGTGGCGCCAGTGGGATTTATGCTGCCTTCAACTAAAGCCCGTAACTCAGAAAAACAAAGACTAGGGAAAAACAAAGAAAACCCCTCCCTCAACTTGAAATTCCTACTTGGAAAGTTGGGAAAGTGTCCTCAACTCCGAGTTTGAGCAAGTGATGTTTTGTCAACATGGCCGCTCATACCGTCCACAGTAAATAAGATATAATTTCACTACTTTAGCTCAGTCAACATTGAAACAATAGGTGGTTAAATCTCAAACACTGACCATATACAGTAGTTCACTGTTATGAGAAAGTAAAAACATTAGAAACTTTACACTTTCATGGAGATGTTCATGTTTTTTCCCCACTTTGTAGCTTGTAATTCCAAGTTCAGACTTCCTACTTCTGAGTTCATTCGAATGAAGCAGTTGCCCTCACTTCATCTCGGTCTAAACACACTGGTCCAGCGTCACTTTATTTATTTATTCTACTTTTCTTTTCATCAAACAGATCAGCTTTCAAAGTTTCAACCATCATGCTAATATGCCATTGTGCTTGATATCTTGCATAACTGAGATGGTTGCAGGCTGCTAACTCAACACAAATTTGTCATGCCTTGCACTGTGGAACTTTGTGTCCAGAGTTTGCTGTCTCCACTATTTCTACGCTGGATTTCTCATTACTGTGACATTGACTGTTATCACTCATGATTGAGATCAGTTTTTTTCTCCTATTACACTCCACTGTAACAGCGCTAGCAATGGGATTTCAGAGCACCAGCCACATGTTAACTTCTCACAGGAATAAAGAAAATACAGCAACAAATTAGCACCACATCACCCCTATTCCAAATTAAACATATTTAATATGACTTTATACTTTAACCCTTGAATTAATCCAGGTTAAATCTGAATGTTTACTAGTACAGCCAGTTCTATAATACTGGTAATGTTCTCCTTTGCACTGAGGCTATATGAAACATTAATTAGAGTGTCACAGCATGTGAGTAGTGGAGTGTGTTATGACTCGTATTCATCATGCCAACATGAAGGCCAACATGAGACCAGCTCAATGATAGCACACAAGGACAGCTCCACTGTTGCTGCCTGAGGAGGCTCTAGGCAAAATATGAACATGAGCATTTTTAAAATAGGCCTGTAAAATTTTAACTACGCTCCAGGCAAGTGCACCAGAGTATTATTTTTATCATTAAGACAGAATGGGTTTTAGTAGCGAATGTGGGCATAATAAAGCATCACCATAAAAACGCAGGATGCTTTCATTGAAGCAGTGAGTCAGAGAAACTACACATATAAAATCCTCATATGGTTATATGGATATGAAATGACAAATGCAAGTACTTGCGCTGGCACACTAAGACTAGATTTAATTTTTACTCTCTGGGCAAAACCAACAGGTTCCTCTACGTTGTTAAATACCAAATCAAATTCAGAAAAAATTAAAAAAAATTTTTATTAGATTTTTTTAAACAATAGATATCACTTTCAAACTGTTCCTGTTAATTGCTGATCTTCTTATGGGCACTTTTTGGAATCTTTTTTTTTTTTTTAATATAGATTTCTTTATGCAAATCAAGATTTGTCTAATTAACTATGCATGAATTTGCAGACTCAATCAAATAAAAACATTTTTTTGATGTTGTTAATGTTTATTTCATGTTCTGAAGTGAAGGATTTACTATATATATATATATATATATATATATATATATATATATATATATATATATATATATATATATATATATATAT
>CM040472.1:15666369-15681016 GCA_022758105.1 Pangasianodon gigas | reverse complement strand
AAAAAAAAAAAAAAAAAAAAAAAAAAAAAAAAAAAAAAAAAAAAAAAAAAAAAAAAAAAAAAAAAAAAAAAAAAAAAAAAAAAAAAAAAAAAAAAAAAAAAAAAAAAAAAAAAAAAAAAAAAAAAACACCAAAAAAACAAAAAACAAACCCAAACACTGTTTGAGGTGCAACCAGATAAAACGTGCAACTCCATTTAATGTTCTTGTATTTTAATGCTGTCGTTCATGCAACCTTTGTTTCACTAAAGTATTGGCACCCCCACTGTGTATTCGTGCTGCACACCAAGAAACTTGCTGTCTTATGCTCAATATTTGTAAGAAAACCACTTTGCAAACTTGAAGTAACATTTTACTAATCACCAGACACTCCACAACATCTCCCACGTTCACACATACTATTTATATAATAGACAATAGACAGAGGTACTCAGCCAGGGTGCTGGATTCAGATTAGTAAAAGTGCACCGTGCCACACTGTCTGGTGGAAAAGTGCTTATAGTCAATGCGGGTTTGAGGATCGTGTGTAGAATAAAGTGATTATCCAGCCAAGCCCTTGCCTCCTTTTTTTCCCCCTAAAGAATGCCTTAATTAATTTTCTTTCTGCTGCCCAGGACACATAGCCTCTCACTGTTTTACACATTTCTCTGCTCTAACACCTCTGGTGTTTCCAAAGCTCTTGATAATTAGCTGAATCAGATCTGGAGCAGGAGAATCACGAACCTGTGCGGAGCTTCACTTCCCCGAGGCCGGAGCTGCAACTCCTGCTGTTATATCCAAACAATACAAAACATCATTAAATTAAATGAGGCACAAAGGCAACTGAAGGCTCTTTTATTCTGCTGGCATGAGTGCACGAGGATTGTTTTTGCTTTATTAAAGAATTATAGTTTAGCAGCAGATGTGAGCTTAATACAGTCATGTCATGAAGTGTAACTATGAACCACTAAAGGTACAAAGTACGATGCTTGTCATTCATCTAGGTATGAAAGATGAAGTGCAAGTGTGTCCTGTTAAGCCAAAAATAAAAGGGATCTGTAAAAAGAAGAGGTAACATTTAGCAGTTTTAAGTAACTTGATTTTTCTATTCTCAGACTAATCTAGACTAACTACATCGTGAACTTTCTTCAACATTGAAGAGATACGTAAATACTATATACTTAACCAAATTAGTATTTATTTCAATTCTAGGAGGAATGTAAATGCACTGTTAGGATTCAAAGTCCAACCTCCTGCTTTAAATGCTTTAACCACTGCACTTAATGATAGTATTATTTACTGTTGTCAGCTTAGACTTAAAAAAAAAGTTTGTAGATCCAAAGTTGTGTTTATTGGCTTTATTGGCTAATTGCACTAAATTGATGGCTAGTGACTGATGTCTCCAGCGTCAGCACTCTGTAGCAGTCAGATGTAAAGCCCTTCCTTAACTCGCCGACTCTGATTACAGCTCAGTATGCAAACATTGCCTGAAGTAGCCGCATTTTTCCTACTCCTGATCCCATTCTATGAATCATACTCCTTTCTGTCTTGAGTGTAAATGCGATGACAGATGTGTGGATCTTTCTTTATAGCTTTGATGACCGGGATTATTCTTTCGGCTTCATGTTGTGGAAACGTCTGCAGAGTTGTGGGCCTCCCACTTCATACCAGATCTCTGATCTCACACCAATACAAAGACTGTATCACATCACCAAACACACACTCAGAAAACTAAGAAAATTAGTTATGAGTGGCATGTAGATTGGTTTAAATACTCTGTTTTTTTTTTTTTTCAGATGGAGTTCCATCTCGCATCTTGTTGCAGAGTGTATCTGTTTTGCAATGCCAGGCCTCATTATAAAGTATTGCAGCTCCTGTAGCTTTGGGATTTCAGCACAGGAAGCAACAAAATCAGGCGTACAAGCCAGAGCCAAGGCTTACTCCGTTATTGTGTTGTGGTACATCAAAATCAATTCATTCTCTATTAAATGTGTGGCCTTGCAGCATTTTGTTGAAGTGGGTGAAGTTCTCCATAGCACACAAAGCTGTTATGATCTTGTAGCTATATTAAAACTTTTGCCAACGAATGATATAACAGCAGTCCAGTGTGGTTTCTAAAGCATTGGCATTTCTGATACTCAGCAAAAAAAAAATAAAAAAATGGATCGGATATCAGAGGAAAAAAAGAATGAATTTGATCTGCTCCTGTACCAAATGGAAGAGCCTGGAATTGGATTTGGAAAAAGTTTGCATATGAAGAGTATTTCATTGTTTTGTTATACTTTTATATATTTAATATATTTGCAAGTTAAGTGATTTCTCTGTGAAAGCTGTAGTTTTGTGTAAGTCGTGTTATTAATTATGATTATATAATTATTGAAATTTTTTGAAACTTTTGTTTAAAAATCATTTTAAAGATTAGTAGTTTTTAAAGAAAAAAATATTGGCTGAATATTGATTTAGACTGATACATTTCAGTATCGATATCAGTATCGGAAGAGAAAAAGTGGTATTGTGCTATCTCTCGCATTAACATTAGCTAGCAGTCATCTATCAGAGTGATAATATTAATCCTACGTTTATTAACAGAAGGGGCACTGCTGAACTCCTGAACCCCTTTACGACATGTTTTTGTATTTTCAAAATATCCTTTATTTTGATTCACTCAAATTGGAAAATTACTTCAAGACTAGCTGTTGAAAACCCCTGTCTCTGACACATCTACTCAAGAAATATCTGGCAACCTCAGATGAGTGATCTGCACTCAGGTCATTTGAATAATCGGATCTGGCGCGCTGCCAGGTTCAAACTGTAATGAGGGCTTTCGGGAATCACGAGGCCTTGTAGTTTGTTGTATGTAGATAAAAGTACATAATAAAGTACTCTAGGTCTAACACAGATAGCTAATTCCATATGCAATCTCATTCATTAACCTCCATTATTCCATTTCACTAGCATGGATTAGAATTTGATTATTGTATCAAGCAATCGATCATCATGAATCATTTGTTCTGCTACAAAGTGGAAGTAAATCGTACATGTGAGCAATTCAATTTATAACATCATAAAATAAATATCACTACTTAAAAACAACAACAACAGATCACAACACATCATTAATATGTCGAAGAGCAGGGTGTAATGAATTTCTGTCACAACGTGATTTATCATTTTGAAGGTGAATAAGCAGAGTATAAGCTTCTATCATTTTCATACATCCATATTATGGTGGCCATCTACAGTGTGTTGGAGATTAGATCTAAAATACTACTGACCATTAACTAATCTCATGTAGCCTCATTAATATCACAAGCTGAAGCTGATTCTTTATTTGTGCTCAAATCAGTTTTATAGACATCCGTATCTTCTAATAATTACAACTAAGGTTGTTAAAAGTGATTATACTGATTATACTGTATTGCTTTTAAATACATTTTGACAATATTTTTATTTCTATGGGTGTTTTCACACCTATTAGTTCATTTGCTGAGATTGGATAAGAGCATAACTGATACTTTTGGTCTGTCTGCAATTTGGTTAGGTTTAGTTTCACACTGCACATAAATTAAACAAACCGAAAAGCAAAAAATAAAGTTTGCAATGTTGTCTAAGGGGCATCTAGGTGATGGAAAAGGTAAACAAACCTCTGCCAAATGCATGAAGAAATCATAGAATATGGAGCCAGTGCTGCTAATATCATTAAATAATTGTATAAATAGCAGAACATCCAATGTTCATTTTCTCATTTTGTTCCTCCATCCAAATCTCCAGAACACATCGCATTTCTGCAGTGAAACAGCTCTGTGCTTTGGCTCTGTTTAGCAGATAAAAAAAACAAAAAAAACCACCACCACACTGCACACCACACTCTGATTTCTATTTTAAAAAAAAACAAAACAAACAAACAATATATATATATATATATATATATATATATATATATATATATATATATATATATATATATATATATATATATATGTATTTAACATATATAAACAGGGGGGCATGGTGGCTTAGTGGTTTGCATTGTTGCTTCACACCTCTGGGGTTGCCGCCTCTGCCCATGCTTCAGGGGTTCCCTCCGGGGACTCTAGTTTCCTCCCCCAGTCCAAATACATGCGTTGTAGGCTGACTGGTGTTTCCAAATTGTCTTTAGTGTGTGAATGAGTGCGTGTGCGATTGTTCCCTGTGATGGGTTGGCACCCCATCCAGGGTGTGCCCTGAGTCCCCTGGGATAGGCTCCAGGCTCTCCGCGACCCTGTGTAGGATAAGCAATACGCAAAATGGATGGATGGATGGATGGATGGACGGATGGATATATAAACACTGAAAAGAAGAAAAATATTACAAATTTGTAAAAACAATTTAACATTTTACCATGTTGAAGATTAAGTACAAAAATTTAACATCAAATCAAAAATTTTTAAAACGGTTTCTCAGAAATTTTCTAAAATCTCATATTGAAGAAAAAAAACATATTGTGACAAATGATAATGATATCGATATTATACTGGCCAGCTCTAATGTCACGTGTACCTTCACATGTCATCACATATACTTCACATAATCACATGTGTAAAACTTGCATGTGATCGCATGTGATAATGTGTGTGATTCGTCATTCACAAGGCTATCCCTCGTTCGGTTGAGGATTAGATCCTGGATTACATAGCGGGTTATTTTCAGGTAATAAGCGATTTTAAATTTTTTTCTCCATCATCCAGTCACATCTCATTCTGGGCGGATAACAAAAAGTGTGTCATATCAGTATAACAGTATGGACAAAACCCATATCATAAAGAAATTCCAAACATCAAGCTGTACACTACAATTTAGCAGTGGCTCTATGATTATCATTATTAATCCTGGGGTGTGTTTAAGCTGAGTGTTATTGAGTCTCACCCTGTCGAATGTAATACCTTAAATCACACGTCCATCACGACTGAGGGGTAAATCAGACCCTCAACATAGTCGAAGCACATCCATCACCTTCACCTTCTACACCCCTAATCAGACTGACAGGCATGACCACACACACACACACACACACACACACAGGAGAGGAGGAGGTGTTCAGAGTGACTTCAGAGCAGAAGGAAGTAATTACAGTGTGTGCGTAACCGACTCAGATCCTCTGACAGCTCGGAGAATGATTGCAGGAGATGATAAGGTTAATCTGTAGCCGATCGATTTGTGAGTGTGAAGGAAAACACTGCCAAAGCTGCAACACCTTCATAAAGCACAGACACAGAGGCATTTTACACACCCTGGGTCAATCATGATGTCTTCATGGACACGGTGGTTTCTTAAGTGCGACACGGACAGCTGCAGTGTGTACAGATTATACGTTAAAGACTCTGCTGTGCCTCATAGTGTTGGACACTTCCTGTTGGCTAATTATACATTTTTTAAAATCAATTTGGCTAAATTATTTATATTTTATATTTAAGACTTCATTTCATGGGATTTTTCTGATGCACTCATGATGATCTAGTCGACGGTAATCATTTTGGATTTTAGTGCAGCTTCATGTCCTGTTAAATACAGCTTTTCTATGAATGTCGGCCATTTTGAATTCACACATTTTTGCTGATTATTTTTTCCCCGCAGGAATATACAGCCAATGACAGATCAGAACAATATAAACACTGTCATAAACAGTTAGACCCTGCATTACAAAACGCTGTACACACATTTTGAAAGAAGATTCCTAATAAAAAAATTTTTAACATTTCACTCTGAGAAGAATAATTTAACATTTCCTTTACTGCATTCCACCTCCATTCATACCATTCCTAAACCAGTTAGAACAAAAGGGGAAAAGTTTAACATTGTATTTATACCTAATATTTATAACAGTATTAGACCTGGTAGCTGTCTTATTTATATTTTCTTATTTCATTAAGGACACACACCCTCAAAGGCTATGCAATTTTATTGTTTGTGCTTCAACAACTAGCTATAAAATATCCCATAATAATCTACCAGAGTTTTTTTTTTAAAATAAAAAATAATGCCAAATACAACGTTACACATTGTCAGTAGACATGCTAGCTGACTAAATGCGCACTGCTACTCTGGGTTAGCTTGCTAACCCTGGCACGAGTGCAGCGTAACAACAAACAGATTTGGTTATCTGTCTAATGCACAACATAATGACGTTAACATCATGTTGAAAAAAAGTTTATAGAATGTATAATTTGTCTTCGTCAATGAACTATAGCGTTAGAATATAGAACAATTATTAAGAAGAGTTCATATCAGTTTCAGTCTAAATTAAACTGGCTGGGGTTGTAAATATATGGTACTACTTTAATTTATAGTACTCCAACAAAACTCTCCAAGGCGTGCTGTTAGGAAAATAATTAATGACAGAGTGACGTGATGCAAAGTAGAGGAACCATTTCCACCCCGGAGTTACCACCATTTTGTCCGTTTATCTTTACATTAACGTTCCTCGTTCCTGTTATAATTTGCATTATAGCAGCTAAGAACATTCATTCCCCTACCTGCCTGTTTTTTTCACACTCTCTTTAAGGTACTAAGCTAAACATAGAGCTTGACACGTTACTGAAAAATCTCAAAGCACAAAGTTCGCTGTCCTGAAGACCTTAAGTTCAAACGTTATGCCAATATTTATGCAGGAACGTTCTTCATATTCAGAGTTGATTTGTGCAGATACAGTTCATGCCTCTGAGGTTTCCTGATTTTTCTTTAGTAGACGCGTCAGAGAAGTGTCATTTTTCAATAGCGTCTAGTGTAGCAACTTTAAACACAAGGAGTTCCCTTTAAGTTAAAAAAAATCAGGGTATAGTAAATGTAGACTGAGGAAGATAATAGATAATAGTTTAAAAATTGAAAAGTAAAAAAAAAATGAGTACAATTATATATGAATGAGAAGATGGCAAGTATTGAAATAAACATCTAATAGTAGGCTAGTTCATTGACAATATATTGCTGCATGAATAGTCCTAGTTGTAATCATCACATTCATCACTGCCAATTTGGTTTAATTTAACAGTATGGCTTCCACACTCATTACTCAGCATTTGATCCAGCAAATCCTACTTTTTTTGCATTTTATTTTCATTAGATCATGTGTGCGTGGGATGTAGATTATGTTATAACATTTTAAATTCCCTATTTTGAGTTGTCAAATTAGTAAAATAATGCCAATGTGTTCTATAGAGAAAATGTGACTATGGTTTGAAGGATAAGCTGACCAAACACTTATCTGCTATGCTTACAGCTCACTTTAATTAAGTGCTGTTCATAATTTTATCTATAAAAAACCCAGTCCTCAAGTCAAACAGTGTCTCTGATTTGGATGTTGTTTCCTGTTATGTGCATTTTAAAGGGATAATAGTATTAATTAATTAATAATGTCACATATATGTATTTAATATTGGCCTTGAATGTCATTTCATAGGTTTTTGAGTGTATTTACAGCGCGAAACATAAATTTCTTTATGTTTACGCAACTGTCTGAATAGTGCTTATGTCTGAGGTTTGAATACTGTTGTGTAGTATAAAACTCCTCACTATGTACATGCAACTCAACACTAAATACGGCCCACAGATGTTAATTTCTACTTAAGATGTATATATGATTTAGATGATCAGGTTTCAGTGCAATGCCTCTGAATCTGATATGCTTTTCACGTGTGTTTGTCACTTTTAATGAAATAGAAAATTGAATTTTTTTCATCAAATTAAACAAAAAAACAATCTTCAAGACTTTTTAAAAACCTCTTTGTAACAGACCCCTACAGAAAAAAGTATTGTATTGTTCACTCACTTAATAAAATCTTTAAGACCCCATTATATACAACACTCCAGAGACTCACTCCTATAATCCTGTATTTCAAGTCTTCAGGAAGATTAACTAGACTTAAATTGCATTGTGCATTGTACTGTAAATCACAGATATTTGCAGTCTTTTAAACACTGGGGCAATTAATTTTGAAAGCTTTAATGAGGTATAAAATAGTAGGTAGCAGTATTCGCAAATTAAAGCCATGACAGCTTAAATAGCGCAAAAGTTATTATGTCTGCTATACATAAGTTCTAATGTCTAATTAAAAGGCGGGGCGCTGTTAAGAGCACATTCTCTGCTAGATGCTAAAGCAAATGTATCAGCAATTTGATTCATTGTCTGCAAATTAATGGAAATTAACTCCAGATGACTATTCTGCAGTACACTTCGCTTATCATATGAGCAAACCTGCAGAAATAAATCTCAGCATTTCAATAAACCTCATCGACGACATCTTTATTAGCGCAGAGAGCCTGTGTGTTTTCTTTCTGCTATTGGTCCTGTTTCTTGGGAAATCAAATGCAGAGTCGAGAAGTTTGTCGGAGTTATTGCTTTGTGTGTTATCCAGCTCAAACTGTGTGTGGATCAGTTTAGCGAAGGCAGAGGCCAGCTGTCACACAGCCATGAGCCGTGCATTCGCAAACAGCTGGCAAATGAAGAAAATAATGAATTCCATTAAGATTTGAAAATGACTTCTTGTGTGTAGTGTGTGCAGTGGGGCAGATTTGAAGGTTTTACACCAAAAAAAGAAGCTGGTCATTGGTGAGAAGTAAACACTCAAACACTATATAAATCCCTCAGGTCCAAACAGTGACAAAGAATTACACTGGCAAATGTTATGGCTGCCTCAAGAGGCGGATGAAATGAAAGTTCAGATCGCGCCAAGAGGGTGCCACCGCCCACGCTGCCTAACGCATAAACACCGACACCTGCTGAGCTTTACGACTGACTGGTTAAAGAGGCATGCTGGGACAAACATCTGGCCGAGAGACTGGCCTCGTGTTCAGCAGAGCTGAGCGCTTGAAAACACTAATGAAATGTCAATGGGGCATAAGAGCACATAATGAAATTTTTCTCATTGTCCTTCATATGAGGATTCTGTAGGTTTCTTTGCTGCACTAGATTCCATAATAACAAACTCATATAACAGACAAAACAACTGTCTTCCTCCTATGCAGGAATTATAAATTGCTGAACAATCTCTGAAGCATCTGTCCTCATTTATCTCCACAATCTGGTCACCTGACTATTCCCACCCACCAGCTAGCTCTCCCCTAACATACAACAGCTATTAACTGCGGAGGGTGAAGGCTAACACATGCTTCTTCCAAAAATCATGAAGGCAACCTCATCTTTTCAAACTGCTGTGTCACAGGGCTTTGTAAGACAATTGGAGGAAAGAATTATCTGCCCTCTTCCACATACATGAACTCACAGATGCACACGATTGGCTAGTGTCAATGTGACTGACAGGGGAGAGAGAGCATGCCATCCCTCCCACCCAGACAGAAAGGGCAATTTTGTCACAGATGGCTATGGAACTTTTGGGATTTGAACTCACGATCTCCCAACGGTAGGGCAACGCTTTTCTGTTCAGTAGTGATTTTATCTCATAACATTATAATTTTAATGACTCTATATGAATAATGTCATAGACCAATTGTGTATCACAAGCGCTCATTTCAAGTATGATTAAATTCTTATGTAAATTACTTCCATAGGCCAGGTTTATGTGACAAAGACAAACATAACCTGTTATTTGACTCAATATTAGATGCTTGTGAAGTAATGTATTGTAAGTTGCATTCATGGAAAATTCATGAAATTAACAGAGCAAATCTCATTAAAACAATGATAATATTAAAACTCATGATGCTCCCTTTGCTTAAAAAACAGTACTGTAATTTTTAAAGCAAAGACCAAAGCAAGTGAATAATTGGGGGGAATAAATGTTCAGGGGTAGATACATTATTAATTCATTAGCTAGACCACCAGGAACATAAAACCTCCAGTGTGCTGCCCTGTTGCCGGGAAACCTAATTAACAAGGCTAAAAGGTTTTGGTGGTATTCAACATAATGTAATAACATATGTGGATTAAATGCAATAACACAGACTAAGGGAAATGAACAAGTATATGATTAGAATATAGTCATCTAACAAAGTGTCTAAAGTGTTTGTGTACTTGTTGGTCAGTATTTTGGCTATGAGATGTGCTGTTCTGTCCTCGCATCACATCTAAAAGCTATTATTCTAGTTTGGCTAGTGTCTTTATTTTCTCTCAATATGTTTAATCACACTGTAGCTGTTACTTAGAGCAAGAGAGTTACATTACAGCTTTTTCAGTGTTTCCATGGACCTACATAAGAACCATTCCATAAAAAAGAAAAAAAAAAGAAACATTCCACCATCATCCAGATCACATCTTGGCTGATGTGTGTAGTGCAGCAGGTGGTGGAATTTGGAATGAGAAACTCATTAGGGGGCCGTGACAGAAGAACAAATGCATTAAGATTAAACATACATACCAAAACTTGAAAGCTTTTGTTTTGCAAAAGTCAAAAAGAAGTAGAGATTTTACTTTTTCTGGTTGCTGAACCTAGAGCTGGGAGATATGATGGTATAATATCAATATAATGATAAATTATTGCATATGATAAATCATAATGCACATTTCTATATCATGGATATGGTAATATCCTTTTTTTAAATTTATTTTTTATCTTAATGGAATCTTATTTATTTTTGATGTTATTTTCAGCTGATTTGATGTTAAAATTTTGTACTTAATCTTTAAAATTTTACAATAACATTTTTTGCAGATTTTTACATTTTTTTTCTCCTTTTCAGTGTTAAATATTTTCTTGACTCTGGACATATTTTTGTAGACGTCAAAGTTTTTTACGCAACAACTACTGATTTGCTGGCAGTTTGTTAGCAATCCTCTGTATACGATGATACGTATTGTGGATCAAAGAAATGTTTTTGATAATGGTGATATGATATTTTCATTTTTTTTTTTTTAAAGACAAAATCCAACGAGGGCACAGGAGGCAGGCATGTGCATTTTTGTATGCAAGTAGGATAAGATTTGCTTTCTCCCTGTGAGATGTACTTTAAGGAATAACCAGAACAATTTGATGACATTTGGGAAAAAATATAAAATGCCATTCATGAGTGGTGTGAACCAAAATGATGGTGGAAAATTGCCCTTAAATTGCACTTTTCAGCCTTTTCTGGGTTATCCAACCCAAAAATACTAAAATAGCTTATCCAGAAACAAGCGTGAGGGGGAAAAAAAGAGAAAGGTTTTTAAGGAAGAAGCAGTCAACAATGCTACTTCAAATCTTATGTCCTTTATCCATCCCAATTAGTCAGACAGCCCAGGCGGGGATCATTGATATGCATCGATTACTAATCAGCACGTCCATGCAGGAATGAAAGCCAGTGACTCAGAAGTGCCCTAATGAGTATATCATCTGCGTAATGGTGTCTGACTGACTGCACTCACAGCCAAGACTCTGCCTAGGAAAAGAGCTTGATTAAATCTGCTTGCTAATTTAGTCAAATGTCCTGGGATTTACGTGGGATGAAGCCAATATCAGTGCATATTCACAGTATCATTTAAATAAAAAAAAATAATAACTAGCTCACAAACATGGCATCACAGAACAATATTTCAGATTAGTCTGCTTTCTCCTTGCTGCTGTAAAAGCTTAAAGTGAAAGCACTAAAGTGTTAAACTGACATTGCATGATGTTCATAGTGCTTTATGATACCTGCATAAGCCCTTAATGGTAACTGATATAAACCTACATACACACATACATACATAAATACAGGCTTGTACACAATCAGTGGTCATAAAGCGGGCATCAGTTTGACAAGTTGACATCATACTCACCTGTTCATTCATGCAATTATCCAACCATCCAATCATGTGGCAGTGGAGTGATGCAAAAATCATGCAGATACAAGTCAAGAGTGTCAGTTAATGATCACATCAAACATCAGAATGAGGAAAAAAATGTGATCTCAGTGACTCTGACTGTGGCATGGTTGTTGGTGATGGTTTGAGTATTTCAGAAACTGCTGATCTCCTGGGATTTTCACACACAACAGTCTCTAGAGTTTACACAAAATGGTGTGAAAGACAAAAAAGCCATCCTGTGAGTGGCAGTTCTGCAGGCAGAAACACCTTGTTGATGAGAGGAGGTCAGAGGAGAATGGTAAGATTGGTTTCAATTGACAGAAAGGCTACAGTGACTCAAATAACCACTCTTTACAACTGTAGTGAGCAGAAAAGCATCTCAGAATGCACAAAAAGTCAAACCTTGAAGCAGATGAGCTACAATAGTAGAACACCACGTCGGGTTATATTCCCGTCAGCCAAGAACAGGAATCTGAAACTATAGTGGACACAGTCAAAGTCACTGAGATGACATAGCTTTATAATTGCAATTCCAAAAGCATCTCTGCAGTCTCATGACATTGTTATAAGTGTTCATACAAACCTCATAAGCAGAAATCATGAAGGCACTTTCATACTTTCATACTTTCTTAAGAGTCTTTTCTATGCATCAGTGTTATACAGCAGATGTTGAGGGTTCGATGAGGTCATTCTTTTTGAATGTGTCACATGATCATCCTGTGACTCTGACACACAAGAAAAGTCCACGGAGTTACAACGTCAGTTTCCATGATGTTCTAGCGAATGTCAGCATGGAAACTGTCATAAGACAGTCTGATATCAGCACAAATCTGTGCCATGTCACTCAGCTGTTATGTAACCTGACATCAAAAAAGCTACTCTTATGTCAAGTGTTACAGCTTATGGCTTAGGCTCAAACTGTAAAAGGCTTTGAGATACCCAACAATCCAACAATACTGAAGCAGCATGCAGATTTATTAAAGGATCTGCTAGTAAAGTTAGTAATAATCCTGGCAGTATTTATCTTTCTTACTGATATGATCCAATTATAATATATGAGCATATCATATAAATGTGGATTTTTATTCACATAGATGAAATATTTTGTGTGCAGAGCATCAAACAGGGAATCAGTCTTGAGTTTGAACTTGATAATTGGAGGGATTTTATGCCCGACTGGGACCTGAATCCTCAGTGTAATCCATTAGCTTTGTGTCTTGGAGATCTCACAACTAATTAGCGCCTGAATTCTCCTGACATCCAATTAAACCCCACAACAGCTTAAGATGTTAATGACCTTTTGTTTTACTAGAAACTGCTTTGCCAGTTTATTAGACACAGTTCTCTAGTACCTAATAAACGGACAACTCAGTGTACTATATCATCTGAAAGCCTCTGTGAGATATTGTATTAATCACACACTTATGATAAGAGTTAGGAGTTTTCCCTTTGCTACTACATGTTAATCATAGAAAAAAAAAAAAAAAAAAAAATTACTATAAGAATACACTCCTGATAAAGACTTTCCACACTGTATTTAGTATTTGTGTGGTGTCATGTTAAGTGGTCATATTTAGGTCCTGATTAGAGACTCACAAAGCATTCTTGAATCTTACTGGTCAGAAGGTGTTGATTAATTTTCTATAAAAGCAGCTCTGACAAGAGTGCTGGCTATAATTCACTTTAATTTCTGTAATCTCAGCTTTATATTAATGCACTCTTTATAACAACTGATGTTCCACACAATCTAAGAACTAATAAGAAACAGATTTTAAAAATCATGTTATTATTTAACAAATAAAGGCGTATAATAGTTGATGGGGAATGGTCAGACGTTTCTGGAAGGAGTCTCCAGTGTCAGAGAACTAACTAAATTCCCAGATGTTCCACAACAATAAAAGTAACTACACTGCAAAAATGACAGAGTGTGGAAATACCTTGCATATAGTCAAACTGAGCTAATATTTCCTACTATAAGATTACAAAACCAAATATAAAATTATTAAGCCTATTTCTAGACATTTTTTACTCATTTCAAGCTTGAAATAATCTTCTATTTTAGCATTTATAGAATAAGAATATTTAAAGCTTAAAATTAGAAAAAAAAGAATAGGTTTTAATAATCTTATATTTAGTTTATTGTAATCTTACTAAGATGACATTTTTGTAGTGTATAAATGCATAAGAGTATGATGTGTCATTTATTAATAAATAAAAAAAGGTACTTGGTATGGATGTAGTATAAGAGAAATAAGTTTAGGATGTGCTGTTTTGTGAAATATTCAACTTTGGGATCAACTTCATCACAATACCCAGCTGTTGATTATTTCCCTATAATAGCATGGCTCCAAGTGTGTTATTCCTTACATGGTCCATGTGGTTTGGGTCTTGTTGTAATATCTGCAATGCAATAGGTGGCAATTAGGGATAAAAGGAATAACACAAAGGAAGAGCGAAAAGATTTCTCTCCTACTCACGTTCATGAGAAACTGTAACATATAAATTATTTATTGAAATTATTACATATAACACACATGTGATATTCACATTATTACAGATTAACACAGGATTCCTCTGTGAGTGATTAACAAAATTGTGGTCATGACAGGTTTTGCTAGTGTTACTAAATCTCCGAGAATATTACGATGCAAATTGAAACTCAGATATTGAAATCCCTCTTGTGTCTCTCAGAATGTGTCAGACTTCCTTAGTTTATGAAAACGGTTCAATAGTAATAACAGACTAATGTGTGAACGACTCCAGTGGTTTAGGGATTAATCCTCAAGATACACATTGAATGTGTGTTTGGGGGTGGGGGGGATATTTGACCTGCTGAACTTACTACAGGTTGTAGATAATGCATATATAATGCATATTTTACACACACACACACACACACACACACACAATATATATATATAT
>CM040472.1:15646550-15666269 GCA_022758105.1 Pangasianodon gigas | reverse complement strand
TATATATATATATATATATATATATATATATATATATATATATATATATATATATATATATATATATGTTTGTGTGTGTGTGTGTGTGTGTGTGTGTCATAATTCTATAGCCTTTTTTATTAGATGTAATGAAGCCTTCAGAGGCAAATATAGAATTATGACCATTTATATGTCACTATTAAAATCTATCTTGGTAATGAAGCCTTATATATATATATATATATATATATATATATATATATATATATGATGAGGAAAAAACCTCTAATTTGCAGCACTGAAATTTCTGTTTCGCTGTGCATGTATGCTGTTCACTTATACATCTGACCCACAGTTTTAAAGGATATTTATATCAGTGCTGACAAAAACATTATTTACTGCTTGTCATTGTAGTAACAAATGCTTTCATGAAATGCTACGTGTTTAGATCCATGTCAGATGAAAGGAAAATCAGTACCATTTCATTAATTTTGTTTTATAATAAAAATGTTCCTACTACATTCACTATAGATGTTTTATAGTTTACTATATTTTATAGTTTATGGTTAATCGAAAATACTGTAATAGTTTTACTACCATAGTTTACTAAATATTTAATATTACCATTGTAATTTGATAATTTATTAGAAAAACAGGATTCCTCAAGAGTTCATTGGGCAGTTAAGGGTTCTTCGCTTCCTAAAGGGGTCCTACTTGGAAACCTATCTTACAGGGAAGAACTATGTTGTTCTGTTTTAAAGGTTTTTCACAGACAAACTGAGGGACCCTTAAGTTGTTGGTATGCTCGACTCTATCTGCATCTCAGAATACACTGTATCCTACAAACAGGTGATAAATTAATGGAAAAACTAACATGAAGTGTGTTACTAAGGTGTTTTGGTCTATGATGAGCTGCCAGAACACCGTCAATGCTCATTGGCATTGATTCTACAAGTCTCTACAACTGTACTAAATTGATGAACACTGTTCTTTTTAAAGATATTCCCTCACTTAGTGTTTTGATGATGGTGGTAGAGAGCAGTATCTAACACCTCACTCCAAAATCTCCTATAGGTGTTCAATTCCGTTGAGATTTGTTGAGTTTGAAGGTTATATGTGAAGGTTAAAACATATGGAAAAGACATCTTAGAAAAGACCACGCCCCTCAGGATAGAAATGTTTCATGGTAGGATAAAAGGTGGTCAGTGAAGAAGAACTTTGGATTGATTTGAAGTGACGCTTCATTCAAGTAGACAAGTGAAGCAAAAAAAAAATCATGCTATCAAAATAAATAAATGCCCCCACAGCAAAACAGAGCTGCTGTTTTATTTCCTTTGTCACCTCTTGGTATATACTATGTACTTGAGTATATAGTTCCTGATTTTTGTAGGGTAGTAATGTTTCAAATTGAACATTTGGCACCAAATAAGAAATGACAAATTACCATCATTGAGCCATGCCAAAATAGTCTACACAGGAACAACTACTGATTTTAACCTTTCTGCTAGATAGAGCAAGCTGTGACCACTGATTGCACAAAATGTCCACACACGTCATCTTTTTCAGTGATTTTAGTACATCAACCATGTATCAATAGTGCACTCCTTGTGCGAACACACTACTCGCACTAAAGGTATGTGAAGTGCACCAATTAAGATGCAGCTCATGACATTCCCATGGCTTCGCTGTAGTACAGTTAACTGTTATGTTGCTAATTGTAGAAATGACAGATATACAGCAGTTAGCCTGGTATAAATATACTGTAGTCTGCAAATCATTCTGTAAAAAAGTTTTTGTTGTTATGCATGAAAAAGACTGTAGCTTAATTTTGTAAAATGTACACATTATACATAACTGTTGTAACTGATAATCATAATGATTATGTGTTGATTAATGTGTGAGTCTGCATTCAAATGAATGTGCAGTGATGATGTGAACCCTATTACCTGTGCTGGCCTTCGACCAGGGATGAACTTTGGACTTAATGATTCAGATTAATATGGCATTAGCACTCGTCAGCAGCAGACTGAACCTCAGAATCTCTGGGACCGGATGAAGGGAAAGGAAAGATGATGACGATGAGGAGGAGGACAGAAAGCCGACTGAGCACAAACAGATCTCAGCCAGGGTTTCCTGCCATCACTTCACACCAACGTGGCTCACTCTGACCCAGGAGCAGACTCGACAGTGTGCGAAGCGAAGGAAAGCACCAGAACACCAACTTTATGAACCCTGTTACGAACCCTTATGCACAAGTCAAACTCAAGCAACCTACTGAATTCTGGCTTCATTCAATTAGCATGATTTCATCTTATCAACTAAAATGGCATTAACGATCTGACCTGCTTTTACTCTCAGCTGAAACATACTAAACTGAAAAAACTGAAAAAACAAAACAGTAACACTTTCTATGAATCCCACATTGATAAATTATTATAACCTTATGTAATCTTGGGCAGACAGGAAGCTATGTGCTATGTGTGTGTCACATCACAGTTATAATGATTTATGCATATGGGCTAAACACAAAACAGGTGGATACAATCAGATAACAAACCAATGAGAGAACAGGGCAGGGACAGGACTAAAACTAAAACAAAAACAAAGGCACATGACAAAACAAACAAAGGCACTAGGAGAAAAGTGGGAGTTATAAAATGATGTATTTTTTGGAAAGAGCCCAAGACTTACGCATTTTTAATTTTAAAGTTTAATTAAACACGGCTGAAAAGGAATACATTATAGGATAACAAGACAGAGGTGCCAACATTGCTAACAAGAAAATCCTAGCAGGCAGAAAGAAAATAATACATTTTCCCCCAAAACCTCAGGTGCATTTTGGTGGATGAGACAGTAAATTAAAAATGTGCGACAAGAAACAGTAAGAAAAAAGCAAAGCAAAAGTCTGCTGTGATTGCTACTTAATAATTGATAATCACCAGCTCCGACCAAAGAGACCACAGGCCCACCCACATGTTTTTTTTTTTTTTTTTTTTTTTTTTTTAAATTAGCTCATAAAGAGATAGGCTTGTGAATTCACAGGTCAAAGTTTGAGTGCTTCCAGAAACAAATGCATCTTTTCCCTCCAGTGATTTGGACTAGTTTCTGCTTTTCCACTGGGAGAATTTTATTTGCATTCGGTTTGACTGCTGCTTTAGAGAGAAACAGAAAAGTCTCCCATATCGCCATAGCAACACCTAAAAAATCGTCCATGCTAAGGCTAACCCAAAGACCTTAGCACGTCTGTCAGAATGCTGGATACTGTTCATCCTCTCTTGTCCTTCCAGGGACTGAAACTATAACTTTCCTAATAAGGAAGGTTGAATGTGCAGTGCTAAGATCTGACTCAATAAAAAAAACCGCAGACATCACTGACGTCAGTACACTGCTGCTCTGGTTGACGTTATTGCTTCTATCTTCTTCCATTTACTGCTCCTCAGTGAGTGACCCAGCCATACCTCTAGACAAATGATTCAGTTTCTCTTCACACTTCCCACGGTTTCTCATCAAACCTTAATAAAAAGGGATCAGAGACCTGAATACACCACCACCACCACCACCACCTTCACAGCCCTGTACCATTTATTCTTGTGTTTTCTGTAAAGTTCCATGTGACACAAACTATACAGACAACTATAATACAACTTCAATCTCAATTTGCGCTATGATATTTTGCACTAGGTGTGAAAGTGCTCATTATGCGTCCTGATACATAAAAATATATTTCCAGTTTATCCTATAATCCCTTATGTTTATACAGTATGTGCTCTTAAGGACTATATATTTCAGTGAGCTGATCATAGCCCACAAAATCCTTGCGAATATAAAAAACATTTTTTATAACACATACATAATAGTTGGTACATGCCCTTTTAACTCTGCATACAGTGCACATTGAAGAGAATTACACAATAGCTTTGGCTATGGCAGATGAATAATAGCACCTACTATTATTCTTTTATATATACTTTATTCATTTATTATAACTTAAAGGTATGTTAAAACTATGCTACTTGGCACGACTGTAATTTTTCACTTGGCTTTTTCACTCCTAATAAACTCGTTCAAAACATTATGTTCTGTGATAACCTTTGAACTCCCAGCTAACTAACCAGCCTCTAATCTCCATCCTGCAGGAAATTACACTACAATTATCTGTAGCTGCAGCTGCCACGGTTTGAGAGATAAAGATGAAATATGTACATCTCAGCCACTTTACTCAGAAAATCTAAAGATATCAGATTAGATCAGCTGTTCTGATGCAACATGATCAATTCTGAATATGTAGAATAAGAAAGGAGAAAAAAAAAGCTGAAGTTGCAATCATTTTGCTTAAAAACCCACTTGCTATACATGGAGAGATTTTTTTTTTCCTGAAAAAAATGACCCAAAAGCTCTTGGAAAACCCACAGGAACTGCACGTACCAAAACAGCACGCTGCTAAGCGGTAAGTGAAGGATATTTTAAGCCAGCACACAAAGCCACTGGAGGTCTTCCAGCACAACCTTTTAAAACACTTGCAGAGAGCTTGACAACCTTTTCCCACTTAACACACACTCAAGCTCTGTCCTGTTCTGTTAGGGTTCAAACAGAACATCCTGACCAGAAAGCTTTTATCTGTGCTTTAAGACGTCTCTTGGAAGGAGTCCACAGAGTGACTAGACAGAGGGTTGAATTATTGCAAGATAAACAACATAAATATGTTCCATTTAGTGTTAATTAGTAAAGCTTTTTTCCCCAACTGGTCCAGCATTTAATTTGATTTGATCTGATTTGTTTAGACACTATTTAATAGCAAAAAGAAATTACATAGGCCATTCATAATCTTTATAAAGGCTCATTGCAACAGGCATCAGGTATTACAAACACGGTAAAAAATTAAACTTGTAGATTTACAATATCGTATTGGCAGCAGAGTCAGAGTCAGAGGTAGGTTACGTGAATACTTACAGCATGCCTACTTCGATTTTTTTTTTTAACAGTAATCCCACATTGTTCTGTATTTTTAAATAGTGCACCTTTAGTGTATTACAATATAATTAATATAATATATAATTAAATTACAATAAAAATATTTTTATAACAGTTATTGCATTTATTTTATTGCCAAAGATACATTATAAATAAAAGTTTAAAATATCATAGGAAGTAATCTGGAAAAACTGTGTTTGTTAAAGCAATCATTTCATTTCAGTTAATATAAGAATAAATAAACAAATTACATAAGATAAACCTCTCAATATAAGAAATTGCTAAAATTGACAATCAAGTTAACCAAAAAGAAACTCCTAAAATCAAAGATTATACCATATTATACAGCAGTTAGTTCCGGTCCACTAATTTGATTGGACAAGCGGCGTACCAAGAGTGTTTATGTTTCCTGTAACCACACTGTGTGTATCACTCCACTAGTCTGTATTCACCACATAAAACTCCACTTCCTATTTTGAAACGGTTACTACAGTAGTATTAGCGACATCATCAGTGGACATGGCAAATGATCCTTTTCAGGAATATAATTTTTGACTTAAAAATATGAAAGCTCTTTAGATGAAGTTGAAAAGGAAGCCAATTTCACTGGAAGCACCTTTATCAGGAATGTACAAATCATTGTGAGCTAGCTAGCCAGCTAGTCGACATGCTATAAAGTGAGCATCATGTAGCCTTATAAACACCACCCTTAAGTATAGTGTTACTGACATTTCTGATATCCATACTATCATAGTCTGTACTCCTACATAAGCTAATAAAGGCATTAAAAGAAAGAGATTTGTAAATGTCATCCACAGTCATTGAGGTTGTCATTTTTATGCATCTTGACTGCTTGCAGTTTAACACCATCCCACCCTGAGCCACACACATGGGCTGCATTTACATAAACAAGTCGTCAATTTGTCAGTTCTTGAGAGAACATCGCAGTTAGTACGTCTGTTCCAGTGTCACACCAGTGTCAGTGACAAGCTACTAACTTCTTTGCTTCCGGAGGAATACAGTATGTATGCTAATGTATCCGTGTGCTAATAGGATGCATGGCAGTTTTATCACAATTTCTTTTTAACAATCAAAACAAGTTGAGTATTTTTGGTTGGAGCAACAGTACCTCCTACCACATTATAGAGTTGAGCACAAAAGTTTGCATATGGCTAGGATAAAATAAAAAATAAATGAAGTAGTAAGTAATAAAACTGAACAGGGTGTACTGTCATAGGAACATTTCGGTTTGTCTATCTCTTAAGATCTCTTAAACTCAGTGTTATATGAGAGAGAGCACACAGTGAACAGACGTTTGCTATTTTCTCATCAATTCTGGCTCTTTAGATAACAGAATACAATAACATCATGAGTATTAAGTGTTAAAGCATCTTCCTGCCTCACCACAGACATGGAAAAATTAACAGTATCTCTCCATGATGCATGAAATTGACTTTTGAAATAAAAAGACTGGTCATTGCTAAATTAATTCATCTCATTTATCACAATTTTGGCAATTTGGTAGAATAAGCAATTTAAAGAATGATCATTCAGTGAGCTGTCAGATTCATGGACATCATGCTCATTTTTGCTCTTTTGGACACTGATTGTTGTGACAGCTTTCCATCTCACATCAACCTCCGACCTAATGGGCAAAACCTTGATTTATTTATTTTAATGTGCAGCACTTTGTAAGAAGTCGACAGCCCAGATCAATACACAACTTTGTAATGAGGCAGAAATCCAACAGGAAGTCGCCGCATAAATTTCCACATTTTATAGCATATCTACACAGAAACTGGAGAAAATGGGTGCTAAAACAAAACCAAAATGACTTCAGAGACTTGTACGACACAAGTGTTTCTTTCTCAATGATTACATGTGTAGTGTAATTGCTATTTTATCGTGTATGGTAGGCTGAGAGGCTTTTCAAGAGTTATAAAAAGCAATATATTGACAGAGAGAGGATTATGCTAATAGATCTTTGTTTGTATAAGAAATTACTCATGAAACAAAGGGAGATGAGAAACTTTCCTCACAAAATGACAGATCGTTATGTAAAGCAAGAGGCTCATTTATAAGGGAGAAAAAGTAGATGTGGCTGCTGCAGGCATGAAAAAACTAAGTGCAAAATTGCCTCCGGTGGAGAAAGATAGGTCAAGGCAACATTTTATTAAACACACATATACATAGGCAGTGATAATGCTGACTAGAACATCTCAGGGTTTCTTGTTTATTGAATAATCGCTGCTGAGACTGCAATATCGTGCTGTGCCATATTGGAGGAATATAGAGCTGAGTGGATTTGTATCTTCTTTTTATTGAATGACTCCATTGTTGTATTACCTACCACTGAAATGGACGTAAAAATGCTTTATGATAGTCTCAATCTTTAAGTCTATTTTGAAAACCGATTTGTTTAGTCAGCCATTTTGTTAAAAGTGCACTAAGCAAGATTTGAATGATTGGAATCATTGGAATGATTTTTTTTTTACTCTTTGATCCCACCCCCCATATACAAAGCTCCACACCCAGAACCTACAGTGGTTCAATGAGAGTTAGCATGCTAACTAGAGTTAGCATTAGCATTGACGATAATGATAAACATGCAAACTTTGGCTCATAAAGACTTATGAGGATGGTCAAGAGTAATGAAAATAAGACGATTCGTTATGTAAAACCCGCCATTCAAACAATACAGAGTTTTATATACAGTAGATTGTGATTACAGACCTGTCCAGGAGGAATGTAGCTAATTCTTCATCCAGCTTCATCCCTTTCACCAATTAAAAATTACTTCATCTTGGAAAAGCATTGACAGTGTTTATTCTGGTGTTAATGTGTTTCTTGTCATTAAGTTTTTATGAAGAACAGAGTGATTTTTTTGCTCACAAGAGAATTATCAGGCTGCGCTGGGCTCTTGCTGATTTCAGAATATAATGGAGGTGGAGTAAGCGTGCGTTGAGGAATGTCCATCAAAACACGAACATGCACTCTGGACCACAACTCAATTTTCCAAATGCCACATAATGCACTTGTGCTGAGGACATGATGTGAAACATTATTTTTATGATATTCTTTGTATTAATAAGAAATTTAAAAATGGTCTATTGCACCTTTAAAGAGCTTTTCTCTTAAATAAGTGCACAGATCTGGAGGGTACATGAACAGTTATGATGCTGTCTCCCACTCTCTATCACATGATCACTCCAGTTTGTTGAAGATCAAGTGGCTGGACACTTTCTGTGCCCTCATGCCTGTGTTACCTTCTGGCTCTCCCTTTTAGTTATGCAGTTATAGTTAGATCTCAGAGTTTAGGGTTTAAATTTGAATACAGTTACGAATAATTGGAGTACTAAACAGATATAAATAGTGGAATTGCATTACACCTACAGTATAGTGTACGGTAAGACCATACCAAATAACCTGTTCTCTCTCTATCAAGCTTGATGTGAAGTCAGTGCCTGATCCAGACATACTTCACCCTCCAGACCTGCTTGATTCATCCCAATGCTCTGTTTCTGCTTTTGTGACTCACTTTCTGTTGTTGTGTTTGGTCTCACACAGATACCCAGAGACTTGCTTTTCCCAAAAACAGACTGTTGCTAAGTCTCACCCTTGCTTTAGTCTATAATCTCACCTGTATACTGTAGATTTGTATCTAAGAGCTGCTGCTATAATCATAAAGACTGGCCTGTGCTCATCCCAGGACAACCTGTAATCACACTTAGCTCTTTTTTTTCTTTACTCTTCCACACCTGTATAATGTAATGATTTATAATGATGGTGTCATCCAGAAGAGGATGGGTTCCCTACTGAGGCTGGTTCCTCTCAGGATTTCTTCCTCATATCGTCTCAGGGAGTTTTTCCTCACCGCTGTCCCTTCTGGTTTGCTTATAAAGCTACATCCAGATTTCTGTAAAGCTGCTTTGTGATGATGTCTGTTGTTATAAAAGTGTTTTGAATCAGATTTTGCTTTATGTAAAGTTCATCTTCATTCTCAATATTTAAGTTTGATAAATAAATAAATAAATGACAGATTGCTTTCCACAAGGGTGATGTCTGAAAAATAAAAACGCTTCACTGACTAACACTTTCCCATCATCATGGCAGTGAATTAACTCATTTACTTAATTTATTGCCTTATGTTCCTTTTATTACAGCCAATTATGGAACTAAATCAAGCAAAGCGTGACTCCAATGCTCCAAGGTCATTTGACTTCATTCATTTTTATTGAGACATGTTTACAGACAAGGAGAGCTGGGAACAAATCTCCAAGTGTATTCATACTTTATAGAGCATATATCAGATATACGAGCATCGGCACTAAGTTTTAAATGGCTCTTCTGCCCCATTTACCTGGCTCTTTTTGAGTAATGTGATACACTGGTTCATTGCTCATTTAAATGGGTGGATGTTAAGGTTATCTCATAGTACACTGTGTGCAGGAGCCTTCCTTTCTCACATCCCCTCCTTTCACTACCATGATGTCCTAAGGGAAGAACCTGAATGAGGTGTTGTGTGCTTTTGGCAAGAGTTCTGAGCCAAAACTGTTATTATGTGCCCTTTTCAATGTCAGCCTCCTAGCAATAAAAAAAAGGATTGTGAGGTTTCTATTCCCTTGGTTTTGTGTGTTTTAGGGAACACTCAGTGAAAATGACAGTGTCTGGATGTTGCAAAAAAAAAAAAAAGAAAAAGAAAAAAGCAAAAATATTCAGCTGAGATGGAAAAGCTGGCTTATGGATCAAATGAAACTTTATACATGACTATTAATGAGTCTATGTCCTGATCAATAAATTTATGATTGTGCAGTGCTTTTAACAATAGATATTGTCACAAAGCAGATTTACTTTACGAAAATCCAGATGTAGCTTTAGATCCATAATGAACAATGACGTGATGAGAAACTCCCTAAGATGACATGAGGAAGAAACCTTGAGAGGAACCAGTCTCAAAAGGGAATCTGAATAGTGGGATTATAAATCATTACAGTATACAGGTGTAGAATATGTTAATATGTCTCCTGATTCTGTCCATCTGATTTCAGTTTAGTTCCTGATTATTTTGGCTATTTATACCCTCCTGTGTGATACCATCCATATATATGTGCATAACTGAGCCTGTGATTCCTTCTTTCTGATTTTTCAAATTATTTCCTTCCTTTTCTTGCTATTATGGATTTGCGCTAGACTATGGCCATGGTTTGTGGATTAGTATAATGGTGATTAAATGCCCTGAGATGCATTGAAAAACTGCTTAAAATAATATGTATATAAAAAAGTGTGTAAGCATAGTGTGCATTATGATAAAGTATTTAAAGGCTTTTTGAATGCTGTTGGTATCAGATGTACAAACTATTTTTCATATAAAACCAAATTTACTGTAGAAAATAAGACATTCTTTTGTGAAACATTTGGATTATTTTGAGATTTTGATCAAGACTACATTATAACTGATGGAAACAGGTTTAACCAAATTTAATACTTGCCCTTCAGCAAGCAATCCGTTCCCAAAGTGACTTTCACGCTGCAGTAAATTACACTGTTATGGGTATGAAATTATTCTATTCATATTGATCCCGCCCTATGTTTGTGCCAAATTACATATTCTTTAAGGAAAATTTAATCAGCTTGCACTTTTTTGTAGGTTTTTGTAAGTTGCATGCGTATTTACACACTAATACATTTAACAAATCAAAGCGTATGTGTTTAATTTGTCTTTTGATTGCATTATCTTGTTCAATGTTGATATCACAGTGTTTAGTGGAATCACTGGGATGCTTCAAATTCTCTTTTCCCTGTTTGCTGCAAGCGACATGTGAAGTGTAAATGGAGTGATGGGATTTAATCTATGATGATTGAAGTGAGCTGACAGCACAGCAGATGGAGTGTTTCTGCAGCTGCTTGACTTGACATCCGCTGAAGATATAATCTCATACTTATGGGACAGAGGCAAGACATTTTTTTTGGCATCCTTCACCGCTGTGGGCAAGGTGTTCTTTTTTATGAAATGCTGCTCCTTTATTTCTCCAAACATACCTTCAGTGATTGTGGCCAAAGAGTTTAATTTTGAATTTTTAATTCATCAGTCCACAGATATTGTTTTGCATATTTTAGATGTTCACTTTTGTGTTGAGGTCACAAGTAAGTCTTCTGATGACTCTCCCATGCAGATCATGTTTGTGCAAGCAACACTGCAGGATAGAATGGTGCACCATCACTCCTGTGTCAGCTAATCCTTCCTACAGTTCCTTAGTGTCATTTCGGGGTTTTGCTTTGCTCTTCTGTACAGCATATAAGCAGCTATATCTGAGAGTTTTCTTGGGCTTCCAGATCTTGCCTTGACTTCCATAGTTCCACTCAATTGCCATTTCCTAATGACATTTCAGACAGATTTTCAGATCCTCAGTTAGCTGATTAGACAAGCCCATGGCTGTTGAGTGTTTGAAGATTGAGAGAGCATTTTGATTAAGTGAAAAATATTAATATTAATATTAAAAATCTGCTCAAATTTTTTTTAAATAGTTTGCTGCAGAGGTTGTGTTTACTTTTTTCACTTTAAAAATCAACCAAATATTTAATTTGGCCTGGGTCCTCTAACTTTTGCATACAACTGTATATATTTTCATTTTGAAATGAAGCAAATTAATGCAATTTACATAGACCACATAAGCAGAACTATTTGTATAGAGATTCATTCCCACCTGCTTTATGCCATGCAATTCCCATAACACCTTCTCAGTTTATCTCATACTTGGATACATTTAACATTTCAGATAAATTTCAATCAGGTTTTAGAGCTTTGCATAGTACTGAGTCAGCATTGCTGAAGGTCACAAATCACATTTTGTTATCTACCGATATTGGATCGTCTGCTATCTTGATATTGTTAGATCTAAGTGCAACATTTGATACTATTGATCATGAGATTCTCTTAAAATGCCTTGAATGTGTAGTTGGCGTACAGGGCCTGGCATTACAGTGGTTTGCTTCTTATTTAAAGGGTCAGACTTTTTCCGTTGTCATTGGGTCCTTTTCCTCATCACCTGCACCCATTTCTGGTGGTGTACCACAGGGTTCTATTCTGGGGCCTCTTTTGTTTTCCCTGCTTCCTCTGAGTTCCATATTTCAAAAATATAACATTACATATCATTGGTATGCTGATGATTTCCAACGTTACCTTCTGATTAAACCAGATGATACTCTTTCATTTGATCATCTCTTTCCATGTCTAGCTGAAATGAAGGCTTGGATGGCAAGTAACTTCCTACTGTTAAAACTGAGGTTCTCTTGCTAGGCTCTCATGTATCCAACAATTCACTTAAAAATCAGTTAGGCTCCCTAAGTAACAATTTGCATTGTCATGCAAAAAATCTTGTTTGTTTTTAATCCCCTGCTCCAGTTTGATAAGGAAATTAATGCTATTGTAAAGAGTAGCTTTTTCCAACATAGATCTCCTGCAAAATTAAATCACTTCCTTTCTTGTAAGGACTTTGAAATTGTGACCCATGAACTCATTTCATCTCGGTTGGATTACTGTAATTCCCTGTATGTCGGTCTGCCTCAGTTCACCCTGTCTCGGTTGCAGATGGTTCAAAATGTGGCAGCCAGACTGTTAATGGGAACAAAGAAAAGGGATCATATTTCTCCTATTCTTGCCTCATTGCATTGGCTCCTGATTAAATTTAGATCTATTTGTATTCAAGACACTGCACAAAATGGCTCTTGACTAAATCTGTGATCTCCTTCAGCCATACATGGCCCCTAGATCACTAAGATCATGTAGTCAACTTCTTTTATCCTCATTCACGTTGTAAATTTAAGGGAGATCGGGCTTTTTCTTTTGCTGCCCCTAAACTCTGGAGCAGTCTACCTTTTAACATCAGGGCTTCTCCAACATTGAGTGGTTTTAAAGTTAGTCTCAAGACTTATTGTTATTCTTTACCTTTTGATTAATTTAAATGTACTGTTGTTATTACTGTCTTTGTTGCCATTGTCTTTGGATACTATATTTCTTATTGTAAAGCGCTTTGGGTCAACTTCTGTTGTGTTAAATGTGATCTGTAAATAAAGTTTGACTTGACTTGAACAAAATTCCTGACAATGCCACAATATATTTGAGCAACATTGCTTGTTTAATATTCATCATTCACTGGCATCATTTTTTCCTGGTTTGTTTATTTGCAAATACATAGAATACCATTCCACCTGGAGGAAACAGCAGAGAAAGAGAACAGACTGCTGCACAATCATTTTTTCATCATAATATCTCTCTATTCAGTGCGCAAAATTCAGCTGAATATGTGCAATATTTCAATGTTTTCCATTGCCCATGTGTATTATTATGACTTCCTCTTTTCCATTTCCATACCAATCACATGTAAAGTAATTCAAAGGTTGTTGTGAGGACCGTGATTTTGTAATACATTGCTTGACATGGCAATTCCAGTTTCTATGAATATACAATTTGGAACAGGTATAATAATAATAATAAAGGAATGAAAAATGCAGGGTTAGAAGAAAATAATCAACAATGGCATGGTGGCAAAGTGAAGTTACTGCTCCCATCCTGAAGTTGATTAAACACATCCCAAAATGTTTTATTCCTTTTCTACCACAGCAGTTTGCCAATAATTACATATATTTTAATTAAATGAGAATAATTTTTATCCACTTATACTTACGTTTATTGCTGTGGAACATCTGCAAAAAAAGTAACCTCCTGTTATCACTTATGCTACAGCAGCCTTAAACAATCGTTCATGCACCAGCCTCTTTTTTCTCTCTAGAAAAATAATGACAAAAATGCAGATTGCCATGTGGCCATGAAACAGCAAAGCGTAAACGTAAAAACTTTTAGAAAACATTATGGTTTTATATCGGAGTTTTACAAAGCGATAATATTGGAGACTCCTTCCAAAAATGCTACATAAACATAAAAATGCTCACAGAAACTTTCACTATATCAACAAATACACACATTTATAGCTTTATAGCATTCACCATACAAATCCCTAGTGTAAGTTGTTACTATCGAAAGGATAACATATTAGATCAAGTGCATTAATATACACCTATGATTTGTCTCACAGCCGGAATTACTGTCCGAGCTGCTGTTATCCACTTTCTTCCTATGCCCCATGATGCTTTGTGTGAATTATGGTAGTAACTTGTCATTCATTCAATAAGGCTCAAGATGCGGAACCAAACTCTTGCTACAATCACACATAGCAAGATGCGGACTCACACTCTGACAGAGCTTATAAAGGACAACTTCAGCATACCCGTCCCTTCCTCAATAGAGGAATGGGAGGACGATTTAAAAAAGTAGCCGCGGATAACTTACAGTAGCATATTTAGCTATTTTGTTGATTCAGTTGCTTGAGCCGGTAAGGGAGTGAGCAATTTGAAGAGCTCGGAGGATTACCAGTACCTTCACAGTAATAAAGTCGCTCGTGTGTTACTTAAGGATGTGGGAAATGATTTTGTGTACTTAAAAGCTGATGTAGAGCCAAGTCAAAGCCTGAACGTTTCACACCATAAAGCTTGGGTTTTAGTGTCAATGTCAGGTGTCATACAGCCTGTGGGGTGCTCATGTATCGCAGGTCCAGGGTGTTCTTGTAGTCAAGCAGCTGCAATACTGTGATGATTATTAATATTATTATTACTAGTATTAGTATTAGGCTTGTAGTAGTAGCATTATCTGAGCTCTACTAGTGTTTTATAGCTAGAGCCCTAGGAGGAGTCCGCCTTAAGTTTAGGTCTGTGTATGTAGCACTCTTCTTTAAGCCACAAATTCAGTTTTGCCTGGTTGTAAGTGCAGCCACGAACAGCACACGTTGTTCCTGAGCTTCGTAATGACAGTTTAACAATTCCCGCCTGAAGCAACAAACAGTATTAGTTTTTAACACACACGAATCACGACATAAACAACACCTACTGCCGTCAGAGCAAGCCAGTCAACGCTGTGCTACTACTTCCGGCGGAAGTACCCATAATCGTTTTTACAGCAGTGAGCCCAGGAAAAAGGTGGATAGAACATTAATCAACACCTTCTGACCAATCAGAATCAAGCATTCAACAGCACTGTGGTTTAACTGATGACCAGTGGCTCTCATGCCCTGAAAAAACACAACTGCAACATGTAAAAGCTGTAAAAAGTGAGAGAATCCTCATGATGTACAAGTTGCACACACTGCTAGAGGGTGCTGCTGTTATGTAAAAACCCTGCATGTCTCCATACTGATGTAATAGCACCACCCTGGTCTGGCATGAGCGATGATTCACCCACGCAGAGCAGAAATTTTATACCATTGATCACTAACAGTATGGAAACAAACAGCCGCAGCTGGATTCTACAGGGGTTTCCTTCTCTTCCTCTCCAAGAGCAAACACAGCCTCTGATCTCACGCTGTTCTCACACTGGGTTCTGACCTTTTCACATAATTGTTTTGGAACAGAGAAAAGCAATGTAACATTTCGCCTGTCAGAATTTAACAATCAATTTTAACCTCTGTTCCGTTCAGGTCAAAATGACTCACTTGACTCAAATCTTGACTAAATGATTTAAATGAGATTTACAAGAGGAAACATTAGACCATTTTGAAAAATCTTGGTCATATTTCATATGTATTATGCTTATGACTATGACAGGAGGAATCCACTCCAATAGAAACACCTCTAACCCTGCTCATTCTTTATCCAATTATCCAAATCAGCAGCAATCATGTGGCAGCAGCGCAATGCATAAACTCATCCTGTCTGGTTTGTTGATGTGTTCCACTGTATACTTCTATGTAACTGTGATGGCAATAAATGTAAACGTGGGAGTTAACAAGAAGTATTAAGCAACTTTGCTTCATAAAAGGATGGTGGTAAAATCACTACGCTATAAGCTGTCATATTTTTTTCCAATCTCCCTTATGTTTAAATCTTTATTTCTCCTTTAAATGCTTCTCTGCATGAAGACTCAATGGATGGGTGATTAGCGTCTGCCTTAGGCAAAGCTCTGCCTCTATATGAAATCTATTTAATTCTTTGCTTGTAGAACCAAGCCGATTTAACAATCTCGGCTCATTTATGAAGCTATAACACATCAATCCACATCCTCCTGCAGCTCCTTCTTTCACTCCAGGGTAAAGGCAGAAAATTGCAGTGAAAGTCTCAGACTGCACTTGTGCAGATTCAATACTCAATGAAAAGACACACGCTGTGCGTTTTACCCGTTTATAGCTCACACCAGACTGTGAAAGTACAGAAATGGCAGCATACCTTGAAGTGGGTTGTTTTTGAACAGGAGAGTATAATTTAACATGCAGAAAGCAGGAGGAGGTTAAATTCTTTTGCCAATGCATATTTACAGTGTTTTTTGTCCCCCCCAGTATTATTGTTCTGCCTGTTTTCCTGTGTTTTGCCCAGCTTGGGTTTGGCTGCTTTCCCGAATGCACATTTATTTACTGCGGGAGAAAAAAGGTGTATGCACAATAAATAATTCAGACAGATTTCCCATATTTTTGTCAAGCTAAAAGCAGGACATGACCATTCTAGAGCACTGAGGTGGAAAAAGAAGTGTCCTTGTTGCATTAACCACAGCAGCAATGGTGATATAAAATGAAGAAAATAGAAATATATGACAAGGGCAATAAAATCCTCGGGCAACATACGATTACTGTGAGAGGATTGTGTCAACATTTTATTTGGATAGTCTGCTTTTAGACACCATAATCACTCAGCAAATCATTTAGAGACTGGCATGAAACCTGCTGACGGATCACTGCCAGAAACAGCCCATTAGCTGCTTCTCAACAGATTTAACATGTCATGGAATTAAATAGAGTACACACTGCATATTTACCAAATAAATTATGACAGTCAATATACAATATATTGGTAACACTTTACAATAACGGTGCACGAATAATCATGCACTAATACCTGAATTAATACTTACTTAAATATGAACTAATGATGAGTTAAATCATGTACTAATCATGAACTAATAAAGAGCCAACCTTAACTACAACATGACTCATGAATTCATGCGTGAATAAAGACCACTGTAAGTACGTTAGTACGTTTGTTAGTTAACGTATTAATTAACATATAGGGGTAAACTAAATCAAACATGCTCTATAAGAAAGAATATGAATTAAACTTGCCTTAACTCATCATCAGTTCATATTTAAGTGAGTATTAATTCAGGTATTAGTGCATGATTATTCATGTACTGTTATTGTAAAGTGTTACCAATATATTCAATGTCATATATTCTGGTCAGGGTTGCAGTGGATCTGGAATCATAGCCAAACCAGCATGTTTTAGGGAAGTGGGAGGAAACCCATGCTGACACGGAAAGAACATGCTCAGAAACTCGACACAGACAGTAACCAGAGCTCAGGATTGAACCAGGAACCCTGGAACTGTGAGATGACATCGTTATCCACGATATAAAAGGAATAAGCCAATTGGGGTGTGCTGTTATAAGAAAATAATTACTGATAGAGTTGTGTGATGAGGCCCGACACGAAGTGGAGTTACTGTTACCGCCCCTGTATATGGGTGATTAATGTTTCGACCACCTGAGTGGTGATTATCTTAAAAGTCAAAAGGCTACTCCTGTCATAGTTAGTAGTACCAAGCTAGCAACTTAACATGTGTTAGCCTAACACTTTTTATATTCTAGATACTAGCTAGCAAGCGGAAGCAAGAAAGTGCACAATTTGACTAAATCCAATTAATTAGAATTAAATTCTTACCAGGGTTTTGGGTCCGTTTCTCTGTTTTCCACCACAGATAGATACAAATGCTTCACGATTGCCGCTTGTTCATGATCTTATGACAATAGTTATGTTAATTACCTAATTTAGTTACATAAATTGCAGTTTCTATTCTTTTCACAACACACAGGGGCATCCTGCAATTGCCTGATACATAAACCTTTTAAGCAAATGATAGTGAAGTGCACTTTTCTTCAGATCTATTTTTAAAAATCACGAGCACCCCCTGTTCTGCTGGGGGACCCAAGGGACTGTTTTTACCACAAGAAATGGCCCTGGCTGCTGTTCTAGAAATTGAATCAACATCTTCTAAGCAATCAGAATCGAGAGTATATAGGCACTGGTACTGTTCCTGTGTAATACAAACAAACAGCTTGTAGACTTTCAACAAACCATCAACTCACTGTCAGCAGATTTATCAGTGCATTATTCACCCTACACTGAGCTTCCTGTACATACTGTTCATACTGATAAATAATATAATTTATTCTTGATTCCTTCCTTTTTAATCAGAGATATTTCTCAGCATAGAATAATATTCCATTTTGACAAAACGACATCATGATCCAGAAGATTGGGCACTTCACTGATTCATGTGAAGTCTACCATTTTTAACTAATTACTGTATGACTCACTTGGAGGACTATGTTAAAACAGCTCTGTGCTATTTTACTACATTGTTGTGTTGAAAGTTCAAATTCACGTGTACTGAAATCACTGTAATCTTTCCTGTCCAAATGTACAGTACGTCATTCATACACACATCATTTTTATGCATGATTAGCCACAAATAGAGGTTCTGAAAGCCCTCAGGAGTCAATTTCATTTGACTTTCATTTCACTTTTACTTTCACTTGACTATTCTCAAGCAGAGCAGAGATTACAATAAACTCTTTATGTGTAACATTTATCAGTCATCTATACAAATTAAGCTCATCTGGCAGCCAATAATTCTTAAAACCTAACTGTGATAGGCAGTGAAAGAACATGCTTAAGCTCATAAGTCTTATTATTATTCGCTATTAAAAAATGAAGTCAAAAGGCTACCCATTTACTGACAGCAGTATATTTCAAAAGCCGCTAACACATGACTGGCTTTTCTTTAAAGCAAATATCAGAGCTGATGGGTGAGTATGCCATACTTCTGTCTGACATGCAATAAAAGTCAGAGACATTTTATACCTTTATCCTTTTTTAATGATAAAAGTGTACATCTGCCATTAAAGGGAACACAGACTGAAAGACTGATTTTCACACTGCTTTTAAATGGTTATTTTGATTCCTTTTGACAACTGTTATCACAACACATGGTCTTGCCAGGCACAGGCACAGTTAATGTGCTACAAAGAAGTGTAGAGTGTGTTATTTTGGTAGTTAACACCATTTACACATAGCATCTCACTCAAAAAGGTTCTATATCACAAATATAGACCTGCTGATTGAAAGCCAAGAGACTAATCTAAGAGTTTGAGTGTTGAGTCCTATGCTTAAAAATAAACATAAAATCTTTAAAAGGGTTTTGTCATGATTTCCCATTAAAGCTGAGTGCATACTACACAACTTTCAACATCTCAGAATTGCTGACCCTTTCACATTACATGACTTTAATGTAGGGGCATAGGGGCAACCACACTACAAAGTATTTCACCTGGAGAGATCCCTGACAAAACATCCCTGACCTCCAAATCCCACGTTCTCCTCAAAACAAACATGAGCTAAGTACAGAGCAAGTACCTTTGTACAGAAACAAGTAAAGAAAAGACCGAAATACAAGAAAATGTGGAGGAAATACTGGTTGTGGAGACATGGGCAGTGAGGATTGTCTGTTCTGCAAAGAGAACTGGAGGTACAGTGCAAAAAAAAAAGTAGCTATTTTTTTACATCATGCTGCAAGGAATAATGTCATGTTTGTTTTTATATTTGCTGTTCCTAATGACCATTTGGGTATGACAAGACAAATAATTTCTTGTAGAAGCAATATTATTGTGCCATT
>CM040472.1:15632216-15646450 GCA_022758105.1 Pangasianodon gigas | reverse complement strand
GGGTGTAGTAGCCAAGCTGGGGGAGTATAGTCACCAAGCTGGGGGAGTGTAGTCTCCAAGCTGGGGGAGTGTAGTCTCCAAGCTGGGGGAGTGTAGTCACCAAGCTGGGGGAGTGTAGTCTCCAAGCTGGGGGAGTGTAGTCACCAAGCTGGGGGAGTGTAGTCACCAAGCTGGGGGAGTGTAGTCACCAATCTGGGGGGTGTAGTCACTGAGCTGGGGGGTTTAGTCACCAAGTTGGGGGTGTAGCGCTGAGCTAGGGAAGTGTAGTCACAGAGCTGTGGAGTGTAGTCATTGAGCTGAGGGAGTGTAGTCACTGAGCTGAGCTGAGAATATGCCTAGAATGAGGACAGAATAGTTGTGCTGTCAATGTTTTTACATAATTATAACATCATAAATATAATATGGTATATAGTCTATAATATTTAGTATTTGCTGGACATGCTGTTATAGGAAAATAAAAAAAAATTGGGGGTATGCTGTTATAAGAAACTAATCAACCACATGGTGGTGTGGTGTGATGCAGCCACACAAAGTGGAGTTACTGTTACCATCCCAAAGTAACAGCATGTCCTGAAGTGTTTTATTCCTCTTATACCTCTTATACAATATTCCCACAAATAAAATGGTTTACAATTAAACAGTGACATGTCAGATTTTTTGTATGTTTATAGCTACATTTTCTGTTGTGGAACATCAGCGAAACAAGAAAATTCCTGTAATCACGTACGTTATAGCAGCTATAAACAGTCATTCCCTCAACAGGCTTACTTTTTTCTCCCTTTTAAAGTTAATAAGACAAAAATGTACTAGAACCAGCACATTAACTAGCAAATTCTGTCAGAACTGCTGTTACTGAAAATTAATCAGAACCTTCTGACCAATCACAATCAAACATTAAACAGTATTCAGAGTATTCAACGCTGATGAATGTTTTTCTGAGCCTTTGTATTTCTATGCTGAAAGCTCTTTGCAATCAAGAGACCAGAATAAAAAATCTGATGATCATGTCTAAAATATAAAACAGCAACACTTTTTATGCTTACAAGTACCCAAGAAGATCCAGGTCCATTCTCACACTGCCTAGAACAAGAGTCTATTTATCTTTTTGTGCTGCAGTGCCTCGTACATCACCTGTCCACAGAGGCGGAAAAGTCATTGTCTTATTGCTGAAAGGCAGCATGAACCCTTGTGTGTACAGAACAACTGGTTACAGTACTTCTAATGTCAGCTACAAAGCATGAGATCAGCCTCCTGGGGAAAAGCGCAGCAGGCTTATTTACAGGGAATACACTGTTACAGAGAATCTAGCCATATTGTCATGAATCACCACATGGCCATCTTTTAGCTTCTCATTTATTAGTTAATAATTAGAGACTCATTATTTCTACAGTGATGTGTAAGGAAAAAAAAAAACACTTGGTGGTGTGCTGTTATAGGAAAATTCCATGATGGTGGTGTGGTGATGTATCTTCCTGTAACAGCACATCCAGAAGTGTTTGATTCCTTTTATACCACAGTTATTTAACAATTTTTAACAAGACAAAAAAAATGCAGATCTTCATGTTACTGAGAAACCAGAAAGTTCAAAACGTCTCTAAGACTTTTGGTGGAAAATTTACTGACTGTTACAAAGAGCTGACACTGGAGACTCCTTCCATAAGTGTTATATAAATGTCTGTAGAAACCTGTGATTTAAATTTACAGTCAGCACTACAATCACTTGTACCTAGCACTCGGTGACTCCAAATAAATATCCAATTATGAGTTATTATCTTATTACTTTTTCTTTTTACATCACGATAATTACCCAATTCCTTGGTATTTGTACCACACACTTAATACCTTAATAACTGGAACATACCAGCCATTTCATTGTACTTTAATTAAGCACTCTTAATACTTATCAGATACTGTATATTGCCAGATATTTCTTCACTTACAAGCATTTTGCTTAAAATGAGTGGTAAGTCATCATTACTAGTTAATAAACAATTTGCTGTTTCATTTTCTTATTCCAAATAGAGTTTAAATAGTCTGTTTTCTGATCTAAAGTGTCTATTTTCTGAAGGGTCTATTATCTGATGATTTCGATTTTCTTTATAAATCATCAGATATTCATGGACAAGAAATCCACCAGTATGTAGTGTTTAATCATTGTAACCTTTAAAAAGCATTAAAAAGATTAAAATCCATTCACAATAATTAAATTCACTGCTGTGGTTTTGCATCATTCTATTAGGAAACAGCAGCTGGAAAATCTGAATAGTGACAGATGTTATTGCATCACAGTATATAAGAGCCAGTCAGGTTCCACTATGCAAAGGATGGAAATGGAACCTGAAAAATATATATTTTCTTCAAGACAATTAATGGGAGAGCTTCAAGTAGGTGACTACACTCACCTACAGACAGGTTCGAAATGAAAGGAAAAAACAGATAAATGTCTTAATAAAGTGTTGGGTCACCACAAGCTACCAAAACAGCTTCAACATCAATTCTACACGTCTCTGAAACTGTATTGGAGCAGAAATCTCCCAGTGGTGTTCGATTGGGTTGATATCTGCTGATAGCTAAGACCATACTATATGATTTCTATAATTTTCTATGATCTCCATCAAACCATTCAGTGAGCCCTCATGCCATGTGAATGGGGAGGAGTCATCCTGGAAGAGACCACTCCCATAATGATAAAAACATTTCATCTGCACCAGGATGTATTGGATGTTTAACGATTTTTTTACTCTGAAAAGAGGTTCTACTTTGAAACATCTCTGAAAGGGAAACAATAGGGTTCTGCATTTTTAGACAGCTTTCCAGAAGATAATTGTATTGTCTCCATGTTCCACAAAGCTTTAAAATATTCTGTAAGGTCTTCCCTCTGCTTCTCTCTCATGACTTTTTCCCCCATCAGATTAATTATCACATTTCCCATTGTGTTTGCACAGAGGCTTGCCAAACTCTTCTAAAATTAGACATTTAATAAGAGCTGGGATGTTCATTTACATCTTAAATAGAACTAAGCAACACCTTTAAAAAGGTAATACCTATTGGTGTGTGTCAAACATACGACAGAGCTTCTGCTTTAAACTTTTAAAGCCTCATTTTCAGCTTTGTCTGTGCAAGAAAGTTCCATTTTTCCTCCCACATGGACCATCCTGATATTGGTCATTGTCATTATATTTATAAAAAAACAAACCTGGTTCATCTTTTTGAAGTGATTACCAAATCTGAATAATGTAGCCTCTTAGGAAAGACTGTGATTCTTTTGTTTATAATTAAGCATATAATAATCATGCTCTAACATACTTGCTCACTTACAGCTATAGTAATAACAGCACATATATCAAATATGGTGTAATTAGACTGATGTAATTGAACACAAAATGGCAAGACCATACACCAAAATGTATTCGCGCATCTTACAGACCTGTTTAAATTTCATTTTACAGACTGTGTTTGTAAACAAAAAGAGATGTGCGCACAACCTGATTGCAAAAGATGCCTGAGTAGCTTACTGTCTTGACGCTACTTGGTTAGCTAGCTATTATTAACATTATAATCTGACTGAAAAATCTATTGAGAGTTTTATTTAGGAATCATATTATGATTACATTAGCTAACATGTTATCCACTTATTATTATGAGAACGTTTTAGTTGTCACACATACCTTACAGTACAGTGAAATTCTTTTCTTTGCATATGGATTACCACTAAAAGACAGAACGTGCTATTCCGCTAAACTGGTGTAACCCTGTGGCCTAGCCTGCAGTGGCTGGACACACATACATATCTCATAGAAACTCCAAGCAATTATACTACAGAGAAATTGAAGGCATACAGATCTCTTGATGCTTACAACGTTGTTGTCTGTGGGCACGTTCAAGACGTTTACAACCTCGAGGATGCCACGGAAGCCTAAGTGAAAGCTGAGGTGCTGAATCAAGAGCAAAGTTAGCTAGCTAAACATGTCCATTACAGGCAAATCCTCAGTGACAACATGACCTAGCTATCTAGTATTAGCTAGCTAGTTTGTTGATGTAGATTTTAGGTAAGCCATGTAGGTTTGTTAAAGCAATCTAAATTAGTTATATTAGTGGAATAGGAAGTTAAAACAGTTAAGCTTCATTGATATGACAGTTAACTAATTAGCTGAGATAAAACGGGCGCTGCAAAGACGGCACTCTTCGGACCAATGATTCCTCCCAGTTTCTTGTAACCATAACAGTCTTCTGTCCGATGCGATGGTATGCGGTAAAAACGTGCTTATGAACATTTTCCCCACTTCCGACAACCTGAATGGGATGAAGAGATTACTGCTTCCTGTGCTGCTGAAAATTTGGTTGCAAAATTTTGCGTACAACCTATCTGAAGCAGAGACAACTGGAGACGGACAAGTTTCTAATCCCCACTTTTCCCTGAAGCTGAACTCAGATACTCAGATACTTTACAACTCTGTTCTATAATATAGGCTGCCTGACTTAAATCTCTTGATCTTGAACAAGATTTAAAGCCAAATGGAGCAGTAAGAATGCTGTTGTATCTTTTTTACCTAATGAATAAATTCAAATAGTGCATTGTACATATTTCCCCAGATGTTTGGGTTTGAAGTAAGCCTGCAGTGATATAGAAGTTACATAAAATACCCAATAGTGAACACGCCAGAAGAAAATAGAGAGTTTGAATCAGTTAGAAATCCTAATTCAGAATCTCCAGCACCTCCATCACATACCAGAAAACACATAAGCGGCTTTACAGAGCTTGATGTAAAATGCTGTTACACACAACCTGTGATAATGGAAGTAGCCAAGCACTAGCTGCAGTTGACTTTGAGGATCATTTGATTAGTATAATTTGTATAATTTGCATAATGTATATGCTGAAGTCCACAATAACAGATGAGTCAGTGTAATATGATGTTATAGTTAGTCTGAAAGTAGTCTGACATAGTCTGAAAAAAAATGACCCAGAAATACACAAAGCTGACAGTTTATTTTGTAACACGATCATGTATCTTTCTGTTATGGACCATAATATAATGTAAACCTACAGAAGTGGACAAATCTTATATGTATTAGCTAGCTGTTGTAGATTGTCCATGAAACAATTTAGTTCTGTTATCTCTTACGTTCTAGCAGTTGTTCCCTTGCCAACCTCTCTTTTCTCGTAACACAAAAAAAAAAAACAACAAAAAAGTTACAGCTTTATCTTTGACTGTTACAAAGCACTGACACTGGAGACTCCTTCCATAAATCTTAAACAAACACTCACCTTAGAGAAAACTAAACTATATTACAATTATACACCATAAAACTTCAACTGTTAGATGATTTTCATTTTAAATCAACTACACCATTTTGCCTGAAAACATTATGCAATCTCTTTAAGTGTGCTAGTCATATGCATGAATAATGCTACACAGTTAGCTAATCAGAAATAAAATATCCTGTATATAAGCAGTATTTACCATTAGCTAGAATTTGACTTACTGCCTAGCCAATTTATGTTAGCTACTGGAATTGATGCTAATCCAACCCGGCATTAGCAAAGAATAAAGGCTAAATTAGTTAAATATAGCCACTTAATGTTAGCAAATTATTGAAACTTAACACTCAGCATGCTTTTTCAAATTAGCTGGAGTCCATGCCTTCTAGGGAGGTAAAGGAGACGCCTGATTTTATACTAGTCTTTGCTTATTCAAGCATATGGCTAGCTATAGCGCTAACTACATTGTGTAGCATGAAAAGGTCAGAGCATGACGAGTTGGCATGATACTTAATAGTTTGTTTTCCTACATTGATGAATTTGATTGGATGCTAACCTGAAATGACTGGATGCTAAACTGAAATTATGAAATGAATGGCCTAGACCATAAAAATGATATTTTAATCAATTGCTCCTTATATCGAACTGCCTGCTTGAAAGAGCACTATATTTCATTAGAATAAATGAAAATAGACATTAATACATTAATAATTACAAACATTTTTCAAAATGGGTTCACTCTTGCAAATGCAACACAAGATTCATGACTCAAATTGTATAAAAGAGTACGAAGTTTTATATATAACAGTTTAAGGGTTAGCATAAGATTTGTACCTTTTCTTACAACTTTATTTGTATGAAATAGAACCGAATGCAACCACATGGCTTTTGCTCATTTACACTTGTACAAATTTTGCATGAAATCAGGTTGGAATATCAGATGTAATGCTATAGCTAATCCTTCCAGGCAGCTTCTCGGTGTGCAGCTGATCCCACACCACTTCAGTTATATTGAGGTTGGACTTCTGAGATGGATGATTTAATACTTTAAGTGCTCTAGCAGACTTCCACTGCGAGTAGGTCTTAATCGTGTTGGCAGTATGTTTGGGTGGAAGTTATCATGCTAAAAGCTGAGGGTTTACCACTTACTATTTTCCCGACAGATACAGAATGGCTGATCAAAACATGCTTATATTCTCTAGCATAAGACATTGTAGACTTTTAGACCACATCATCTGTATCACTAGCTGAAATGCCAACCCGTGGAAAACAAATGTTGACAATTTGGACAGTTCCAGATGACTTTCTACCTCTGGCAGCGATATTCAAACTGTGAGACCAGGAACTGCAGAGAATGCAGAATTCATTTTTAACATTTTTTTTTGCCTATATAATTATACTGTACCTATTTATCTGTATTACCATATACAATACTTTTTTAGCTACATATGTTGGTACATCACAGTGATTCACACACTGGAGTAGTGCACTGTAATAGAAGCGTTACCAAAAACACTGCTATTATATTGATGTTAAGCTGCATGTATTATATATATTTTACATAAAGAAATATTTTTATAAATAAATACTTACAAAAAAGGGTTCCTCAAGAATAGTTATGTTTCTTGGCTTCATAGAAAAAAATCCAATGTACATCTTTATAAAATAAATAAATAAATAAATAAATAAATAAATAAATAAATTTTTACCTCGAAAATGAGCTGTATCATGCAACAGTCCTAAACTGTGTAAACTGTGTACATTTAAAAAAATATTGTTATATTTTGCTAAAAAAAATGATATAATGGCTTTTTTCAGGTATAATGTTTTATTTTTTTTTTTACTCATGTTTTTTACTCATTACTCAATATATATTTTATATATATATATAATGAAATGTTAGTAAAATACCTTGGACACCACGGTTAATTAAACTCATTTAGGAAAAGATTTAGATATGCTGGACTACGATACATTCTATATTGCTTTCTGCTACCTTGTCTAGTAGCCTTGTCTCTTTCGAGTAGCTATCCTTTATCTAAAGCAGCCACCTTTGTCTAGCTGCAGGTCAAAATGTCCTAGTGTTTGGGTAATGGAGGATGAGTGTAGATCAGCGGGAATGCAGGAGTCCAATGCTTCAGCAGTGGGACACGCTTACACAAGCACTTATTTGAGCTGAATGAGAATACAGCATGTGTTCACCTCTTCCAACCTCTTGTCCTGCAGATTGTAGTTAGGGAAGGTTCTCAACCAACAATGGGGATGAAGGACTGAAAAGAGTGAAACATCCAGAGTGGTGTCAAGTGCCTGGCAGAAATAAAGGATCTCCTTGAACCTGCTTTATTCTTCGTCAGTTTAGTTGTTTTCAACCAGCTGAACCAACTTCTTTACAGTGAAGCTTTTTTAAAGCGACTGAGCAACTGAACTAGAAAAAAAAAACTTACGCTTATTGTATATAAAATTGTTGTAAAGTACTGTAAAGCACGCTGAAGAGATGATGGATGAGGAAATCTGTCATCAGATGTTGCAAGGACAACAAGAAGTTAAGCACAATTGTTTGGTCTGCGTTTGAATGAACAGGAATCACTTTTTCCTGGACTATAACAGCCAGAATAGCTTTTGTTATAGTACAATTGTAAGTAAGTAAGAAGGTAAGTAAGTAAGAAATTTTCTCACCCAACAATGATGATGAAAGAGCTTATAGGAAATAAATGTCTCCTAGAAAGATACGGCTTTGAATATAGATAAGCCACTGGACTGCAGTGTTGCACTTGAGGATGACAACCCCTGGCTTTACCTCAGTAAAATATTTTAGTAAACAAAGAGTATAAAATGATGCATCTTCTTTACATCCCTAGAAGGCATGAACTCCATCTAATTTGAAAAAGCTTGATAATTTGCTAACATTAATTTGCTATATTTAAAAGGTACATGATATAAGATTAGCTTTTTTAAAATTAAGATTAGGTCTCTTACAGTTAGGTGGGTTCAACATTTGAATGATTCCTGCCCTTGTTCACGAAGCTCCGCCCCCAGGATCTACAGTGGCCCATAGAGTGTCTGACATTAGACGCATCCAAACACAAACAAGTTTTCCGGACTGGAAATCCATTTTCCGAACAGGTTTGCTCACTGCCTTTATATAATTTTGATAAGGCCACGACTTAATCCAGTGGTTATTTTATTATTATTATTATTTATTTATTTATTTATTTTTTTAAATATATCTTACATATCTTCCAGGTTATTTGCACAAGTAAGGACTAATAAAAAATAGACTATTGCACCTTTAACTAAGTTTTCATTGCTAACACCAGGTTAGACTAGCATTGATTCCAGTAGCTAGCATAAACTGGCTAGACAGTAAGTAATGGTAAATATTGCAAACTTTCAAAGCTTGAATGATGTTTTCAAGCAAAATGGTATAGTTGCTTTAAAACAAAAACAATCTAACAGTTTTATATAGGTAATAAAAGTTACTTTTCACACAGAAACATGACATTAACTTTCACCTTTTAATACTTAATACTTAATTTTAATACTATTTTTTTTTTTACTTTCACTCAAGTAACTTTTTTGACTGGATACTTCCACTTTAAATTGGGTAAGATTTTGACACATTATCTATACTTTCTCAGTACTTTGTCCACCCCTGGCTGTATGTACATCAGGAGGCGCAGTGCAAAAAACACAATGCGCTCATGATGACGATGTGTCTGTAATTATTGTTTAATTTAAAGTCTGTAGCTCTGCACTTAATGAGTAAGGTAATGGCAGACCAAGCAAAGAGAGTAAATATAATAAATTGTCAATACTGTAAGAAGACTTGTACGCGTGCAGTTACAGGAAAATAAATAATGACAGCATGGTGTAATATCACCTGATGCAAAGCAGAGTCACTTTTACCATCACAAAGCTGATTATTTTCCAATAACAGCACATCCTGACGTTTTCTGTTCCTTTTATACCACAGCAACTTGCCAATGATTACATTTTAAAAATGCATTACTGTATGACAAGTCACGTTTTATCCTTTTACAGTTACTTATAATGTTGTAGACCATCTGTGAAAGTCATTCCTTCACCAGCCTATCTAAGTTAATAATACAAAAAAAAAAAAAATGCAGCTTGTCATGTTACAAAAACTTAAATTTACAGTTTTACTTCTGACTTGTACAAAAAGCGCTGACACTGGAGACTCTGTCCATAAATGTTAAATATACGTCTCCTCACAGAAAATGATTTAACAGTCTTATCTTACAGTGTGTGGAGAGACCTTGTGAATTGGTAGCTACTATAGAAACTAAAACGAGTGCATTAACAAACCTGTGACTTACAGCTGGCACTACGGTCAGAGCTGGTGTTATAGAAAAACCTTCTGACCAATCATGACTGAGAACTGAACAGCACTGTTGTATAATAATTAATAAATAATTACTTTTAATTAACCTGGAAATGGAACAAATTCCCAATAATTCAATTATATTTTACATTATCAATAAAATTATGTTATTACTCAATTACAAATTTTACACTTGTGGCCAATTTAATTGTAAATGTTATTTCATTTGTAAGAGTTATTACATTATTGGGAACATGTTATTAAATCATAGAGAGATCTTTTCTCTATATTAAAGATGAAAAAAGATGCTGATATTGAAGCACAGAATATTGATGGTTAAACACACAATGTAATGCCTGTGTTTAAACTAGTCTACTCTTTACTCTGCTCCTTTTTTTTTTGAGTGATAAGATAATCAGCCTTCAAATAAGGCTTATAACAGTTATAAAGCACTGAAATTTGAAGCACATGCTGTGCCGTAAATGACTTCACATAGACACAGACACCAGGGGAGCATCATGGAGAGATGTGTGAATATCTGTTCTTTGTGATGATGTTGTCACATCTCAGCAGGTTTGTTCAGTATGATCCACAAAGCAGATGTGAGAATCTCAGTCACATCGTGAGGGTGTCATACCCTGCAAAACTCAACCCAGTCATTTACCTTCACTTGACTTTTACAGTATTGGAAAAACGAAAAGTAGCAAACGTCCCCAGTGTCAGACAGCCCAGAAGCATACTGTACATACTGTACATCAACTACATGCATATAGATTCATACATCATAACACAGAAGCCGTGAAAGAAAGAGGATTTTGCATCATTCCCAGATTTTCCCTCAGGATATCATGGATGGATGGATAACTGGATGGATGGATAGAACGAAGGCAGTATGTAAGGAAGGAGGTCAGTCAGTAAATAAGTAAGTAAATAACTCAGTGAGTCAATAAGTAAATCTAAGTCAATAAGTAAGTCAATATGTTAAGTAAGTCAGTAAGTAAATAGGTCAGCGAGTAAACCAGTTAGTAAATATGTCAGTAAATAAATACCTCAGTAAGTCAGTAAGTAAATACATCAGTAAGTCAGTAAATAAATGTCAATAAGTCAGTACATAAATACATCAAAAAGTCAGTAAATTAATATGCCAATCAGTAAGTAAATATGTCAGTAAGTAAATGAGTCAGTCAGTCAGTCAGTAAATACGTCAGTAAGTCAGTGTCAGTAAGTAAATACGTCAGTAAATAAACAAATAAGTCAGTGTCAGTAAGTAAATACTTCAATAAGTAAGACAGTAAATTAATTTGCCAATCAGTAAGTCACTAAGTAAATATGTCAGTAAGTAAGTCAGTAAATAAATACGTCAGTCAGCAAGTCTGTCAGTTTTCCTGTTCGTTCATCTAGAGGCTGGTTCGCTCACCAGCTTCTATTAGCATAAACTAATTTACACTGTGCTACTAAATATTAGCATCCACCATTAAGCTTCACAGATCAATTTTGCCAGTTAACCATAAAAAATTCATTAAGGCATTAGATACAGTATATTGATCATTACAGACACAGTTAGAGTAGAGCTAGAGTAAACATTAATTAGTTCAGGCATTCACTATTTGACATATTTGGTTAATTAATGAAAACATAGAAGTTATGAGAACTTTAACATAAAGCATTACAGCACAAAATATTGACTGAACACACAACAGAATTTTACTATTCATTCCCATCTGCTCAAATACTGCTTTCTGGTATGCAGTCATCTCTACTGCATTAGTCTGAAGACTAATGGAGGAAGATAATCACCTCTTTTTCTTTCTACTCTACAAGAACATATGGCCTCAATAAAAAAATCCATTCCTTATTATCCCCATTTGAAGTAGGATGTTTAAACACGTCTTCTACAAACATTTTCTCAGCTTGGCCTTGTAATATTTCATGGAAAGGGTTTTAAAATGTGTGCAGTCCTTTCAGTCAGTCCCCAAGAGGCTCTCCAACCTCATTCTGGCTCCCATTCATTAAAATAATTACAGAAACCTTTTTTTTTTTTTTTTTTTAACAACATCTGGCTTCAGAGGAAGTGTGAAGGAGCTGGGATGGATGGAGATTCAGCATCAGTGTTTTGGAGAATCGACTTCATGTGTGCCACTTCAGATTGGAAGCCTTGTTCGTGGGAAAAAACAAATGCTGATTAAAAACAGAGGTGTTAATAAAGTCTTCTTCAGTGCAGCTGGATCTTACGAGAAATTTGTACAAATTTGAACAGAGGAGGATCAAGTGGTTGGATTTTGTTTGATTTCATATGAATGAAGTCACAAAATAAGGTATGAACCTTAACCCTAATTTAACTCTTGACCCTTACAGGTGATTTTTGTTGTTTTGGTACATATTTTCCTTGAGTAACACCCTAAAACATTTTTACACCAAATATGTGGTGTCATTTGTTCAGCACAGACTCAGATTTAAATCCTACTGATCTTTTTGTCTTTGTATCTGCCAGCATTCAAGAACTGTAGAAAAAACACACAAAAAATATGTCTAGCAATGTAAATATATGTTCTAAGGAACATTTTAAACACTATCATCTACTAACTATCTAACTAACAAACTAAATGAGCAAGTTGAGAATGAAAAACATAAGACATCAAACTTATACTTGGACTTATTAACAATAACAATAGGAACATAGCATATTTATTCATGTGTGTCAGTAGTTTCTGGAACTGATGACACATTGTCCTTATACTTTAGATTGTTTCTAACACTTGGGGAAAGCCTGGATGTTGAATGTTGCTGTGGCTGATTATGCAAAAACAGCCCCAAAATCCAATTTTGCCAAAATCGTGTTTTTTTTCTGCCTGGAATATACTTTGACACCTTAACTTTAAAAACTATTTACTTTCTAACCTTGCCCCCACCTTAAAAAAATCTATCTCTAATGAGTAAGCCAGAGGCAATGGTGGCAAGGAAAAAACTCCCTGAGGTGACAAGAAAAAGAAATCTTTACCTGGATGACACCACATAGGGAGATTATAAATAATTAATCTTTATTATTATATACTACAGAGTCATGCAGTGACTTGAGAATGAGTATCATTAGAGATTTAATTAAGTCTCTCTGTATCAAACTGAAGTTATTAACTGTTCCGTGACTGGGACTTGAGTATAAACTGTTGCCTTTAGTCTATCCAAGGAAGAACTTCTGGTTGAGATACATGCAAGAAAGAAACTGTTTATTTCAACAAAGACTGTATCTTTCAGAACTACATATACTAGAAAATGTCAAAATAGTACCTTGTGAAGGGTTTTCCCAGGCCACCCCACTATTTCCTATGGTACTTGTTACTACGATGTTTGGGACACAGCCTTAGTTTCTCACAAAATGCCATTCTAGATGGGATGTACAATATATGGACAAAATATGTGGACATCTGGCCATCACACCCATATGTGCTCCTTCTCCAAACTGTTGCCACAAAGTTGGAAACACACAATTATCTAGAATGTGTTTGTGTGCTGTAGCATTACAATTTCTCTTCACTGGAACTAAGAGGCCCAAACCTGTTCCAGCATGACAATGCCCCTGTGCCCAAAGCGAGCTCCATGAAGACATGGCTTGCCAAGGTTAGAGTGGAAGAACTTGAGTGGCCTGCACAGAACACTGACCTCAACCCCACTGAACAGCTTTGGGATGAACTGGAACACTGTTTTTGCACCAGGCCTACTTGTACATCATCAATGCCTCACCTCACTATAAAAAGCAAAAAAAAAAAAAAAGCACTATAAATAGCAAAAAGCATATTAATGCTTATGGTTTTGGAATGGGATGTTCATCAAACACATCTGGTTGTGATGGTCAGATGTCCACATATTTCTGGCCATATAGTGTATTGATGGTTTTAATGTTTTTTTTTTAATGTTAAAAAATGACTAAAACCATACAGTAATGTAAACGATACTACCTGTTCACCATCTTTACACACGTTTTAAATTTTACTCACAAAACTCATCTACTTCCAATCACAGAGGTATCAAAATGAAACTTATGATTTTCCATTTTTCTTGTTTCTATGAGCTACAAGCAAGAGATCATTAGCTTAAAACACAAATGTGATAAATAAGATCAATTAAAAGTTGTGCACTTTCAATTTTCTCAGATTGTTTTTATAAACAAGTGAAAAAATTATTATTTATAAAATTAGAATATGTATGTCTTGTTAGCAGCAGTAACTACAACTTTAAAGAGATAACCTTTGTAGCTTTTCATATGACTTGTGTGAATTGTTACAACCTGGCAATAACATTCCAGTCTTTTTATTAAAAGCTCTGTGACTATTGCTGAACTTTATCTCTGCCTTTAATGAGGTAAGTTTTTATACTTGTATAACAAACTGAATTAATATTCTGGTGTGGTTCTTATTTAAGTCATGTCGAAGTGATTCAATTCAATTCATTTTTTTTTTATTTGTATAGCGCTTTTTTACAAAGGTCATTGTCTCAAAGCAGCTTTACACAAACAAAGTAAAATGAAGTGTGTGTGTATGATGTCTCTGATGAGCAAGCAGGGCGACGGTGGCAAGGAAAAACTCCCTGAGATGGTGATAGGAAGAAACCTTGAGAGGAACCAGACTCAGCAGA
>CM040472.1:15581942-15619548 GCA_022758105.1 Pangasianodon gigas | reverse complement strand
ACGGAGTGGTTAGACTCTCCTGTCCTCAATGCAAGATCTCAGCCAAAAATTAATGCAACTCTGGATGGAAATAAATGTTGTGAAGTTGCATAAGGTTGTTGAAACAATGCCAGGACGAATGCGTGCCGTAATCAAAGCTAAATGCAGTGCAACAAAATATTAGATTGTGCGACTTTTTTTTTGGCCAGGCAGTGTATATCTTGAATTCAAAGTTCTGGAGGTTTAATTTTATAGTTCATAATTCTGGCGAAAATGCTAAAAAAAAATTTTGATGATGCATGTGTGTGATGATTTTCATTTTCGTCCAATTAAATGATGTCTAGAAACATACATGTCCCACCCTTCACATGGGTCTTGCTCTACATTAGCAGTTTATTAGCTTGTTAGCAACAGGAGCAGTTTGTTAGCTCATCCACAGCAGTAACATTTCAATAGCTTGTTAGCTCAAGTAGTAGAAAAAAGCTCTCATTAAAACTCATCACTATTCACCATATTTAGCTGGTTCGCCAAGCTGCTGTCAAGTTTGCTTAGTTTTAGTAGTGTGGCGTATCTTGAATGCTACTGGCTGTTATGTAAATCAGTCAACCATTTCTACACACTCTGATTTCATGTTTTAGAAGGAAATACATCAAGATACAGAATCAAATCACGGCTCCGAAGCCATTTCGTGGGAAATTTAAGCGATTGAGAGCAGGTTATGAAGAGGTAAATTAAATGTCTCTTTTTTGCAATAGCTAAATATTAGTATAATGTTGAGACAAATGTCTTTCGCTACTGAATTAAAAAATATTTGTTTACGCTATTAAAAAGTGATTGGTGCTATATAAATGAATGAAATAATTTTTAATTATTGCAAATCTTTTTTCTTTTTTTTTAACATAAATGAGAAAATTGGGGGAAAAAATACAGGTCTTTACATGTGCTTTTAGGATTAGTTAATGTGATTTTAAATACATTTATAGAATTCATTCATTTTTAAAAATTGTATTTAACTTTTGTATTTAAACTGGTAAAAATTAATATTATATATATTTCAAACATTTTTATATATATTTTTTCAAGCATATTTTATGGGCCCGATTCCAAATGGCCAATATGCACTGAATATTATTGTTTCCTCTCCCCAAAATGTAAAATTAATGTTTTGTGCTATTTATTATGAAGCAATAAACATTTTATTTCAGCTGTAACAACTTCTAGTCTCAGCACAGTACGCTATAATATATAATTGAAAAATATTGACGAAGCAAGTAATTCCTGTCAAAATGAATGCTGGTCAAGGTTTTCACATCTCAAGTCTTAACGCTGCATTCTGTGAAGGAAGCGAGTTGGAAAATTTTCTGTTGACATCCTCTACAGCTCTGAAAATGAAAAAAGTGATCCAGATTTTTGAGAAAAAACAGTGTGTAAAAGTAAAAATGTGAAACCAAATAACAAAATATTTATGTATAATACAATAATACAGTACAATTAAATATTATCTGAAATTCATAATTTATTCAACTGCAACTTAACCAAACATTCAGACAATTAAAAACCTCTCATAAAAGTTGAGTGTGTCCATACGCCTGTACTGTAAAGAGAAAATGTAGCACTTCTCTGGAGCTGAGGTGAAAATCTGCAGCATGATGAAGGACGATTTGAGACATGGTTGGCTAACCAAGTGCTTTGTCTAAGCCTCACTCTGAATGATTTATATCCTGCACTGTTGTGCTCACCTGAGCCTCCGGTCTCACAGGTATCCAAAGTTCTCTGTTTACCTTTATCCAAAACTGGAGAACAGCATTCAGACCATTTACATCAGCTTTGAATATTGAGCTGGTACACAAATACTACAAAACCCTGAGGTTTTACAAATACAACCATATCATGAGAAATGCAAACAGATTCATATGTAGAGCAGGCGCTAAGAAGATTTCCTGGATTCTGTTTAGGTAAATGAGAAAATATAATTTGTGTTGCATTTTCTTTAAGTGCAGGTTTCATTCTGCCTTTCATTACTGCTGATATGTGTGTGGTGGCCTGGGAAAACCCTTCATGTACCTATATGTAAAAGTACGTACATAAACCCTATATGTAGTTCTGAAAACTATAGCCTTCCCTGAACTGAAATATGTTTCTTTTTTGCAGGTTTTTAATGAGACCACATTAAAAGTCTGGGATTATTTATGTGGTCTCATTAAAAACATGAAAAAGAGAAACATATTTCAGTATTCTAAAACATTGTTTTAGAATTATGAAAAAATTAAAACAAAGAATGGAAATATTCTGCACTAATCAATAATCAATATTTCTAGGTGACTTTTTTAAATTGAAGCAAATTTGTGATATTGATCAACTCCTTTGTATAAAAGATCAGATGTCTTATCCCTTCCATTGACACAGGTGTTCAGACGACACAGTCACATTGTGGACATTTTCCAAGCCAGTATCTGATTACAGCTTCCAAATAAAGACATTTTCACATTGTTTTGGTGAACAATATTCATGTTTTTTTAAACTGAGGTGTAAAAGTATAAGTAGAAAAACCCAATTTTGGCCAAAACCCAATTTTGTAATCTTTTTTTTTTGTGTGTGTCTGTTTGCCTGAATTCAGCCACAGCAACATCCAACATCTTCTGAAAGTGAAAAGAGTGGATTTTGGTCATGACTGAATGGATTCATTTAAAAAATCCTGAACTAAAACTCAAGGAGCATAAAATTCTCTAGGGGTAAGTAGGTTACATAATAAAAAGAAAATAAGATTTATACTATTCACAGATAAAACAATGACAGATAAATATTTAACATAAACTACATAAAATCTTTGTTTGATAATCATATATCAAACTATTTGCTGTCATATGTTAAGTCACATGTTCAACAGGATATTGCATCATCCAAATTTCATGACGATCATGCAAAGAAGAAAAGTAACGTTTAACTCATTCTTTCTTTCTTTCTTTCTTTATTTATTTTTAATGACATTGTGATAATGGCTGATGAGGTCACTTTGAATGCACAAAACAAATTATAGCCTGAAAGCAAATTAATTAAAAAAAAAAAAAAAAAGAAATCACTAGAACTTTGCATTTGAACGGATGCTAGTTAATGGCATTTTGTGTATTTGCTATTTCTATGAAAAAAAAAACATCAACACTGTTACTTATCAATTTCCATGTATGTGAACAAAAGAAACAGAGTTAGTTTTAAAAAAATGATACAAATACAATATGAAACAATGATGCTCCCAACACCATGCTTCACAGTTGGCATGAGGATTTGATGCTGGTAATGGAAGGGCAGTACTGATCACAGCAAAGAAACCTTGTAAAAAATACCACTGAGATATTGTTGCCTGAGATGTCTTAACACATTTTTTGAATGGTTAAACATACTTATCTTAGATTCTTAGTTTAATTTTTATTTAGGAATTACTCAAATGGTTTCAGAAAGCAGAGCTCTTGCCTGGTCTTGCCTGGTATTCTTTTATGCAAGTGTGAAAAAAAATCAGTCAACTCAGGGTCAGTCTCCTTAATAAATAAAGCTGCTAGATGCTGGCTAAACCTAGTGTGAAAACCCAAATGAAACTGGATGTACCTTATATATATATATACATACACACACACACACACACACACACAGTATATATACTTCAGCCACAGGGCATTTGGTCTGACAACTGAAAGCTTACGTTTTTCCCACTAAAGGGTGAAATAAGGAATTTGTTTTGTAATCCAGTCTGTGTTTTCATGCAGTTAGTGCCTGGTTAAAGTGTTGTTGAGTTTTTAAAAATTTAATTACTCCCCCCTGCTGCTCATTTACACAACAGCTATGCAATCTCATGTCATTTATCACGTCAGTCGACTCTAATGATGTGACAAGTGGGGGGTATTTGGCAGGAGATATTTAGGGTAATAAGGCAACTCAAAGCAGTTCTGCTTGAAATTGAAATAAGGAAGTGCTGCCAAAATAACATGTACGTACACTGACAAGTTTAGTCTTGCGTGTCCAAAGTACAACACAACTTGGTGAATTTTCTGCTTGAACACATATTGATGAACTTAACTGCAAACAGTGCAGGAAGTGTTTGTTGAACTAGGTGGTTAATATGTCGAGATTTTGCAATTATAATGTTACAGTGGCTGACAAGTTATGTGATTTTAAGACATTTAGCCATAAAGTTTTAACCCTCAATGTGAACAAATATGATTTTTTTAAGCAGTATTTTGGTGTGAAACTTCTCACATATATCATATGTTCAGTGCCATTTATCCACATTACTTAGTTTCTACTATATATATATATATATATATATATATATATGTAAACATTTTAGAGGCTTTATACTTGCCCAGCCACAGACTCTTTCAATCATACAGCTGAGCAGTAAAATGTATTTACTGTCTTTACAAAAATCCAATCAAATTTAATGTTTTCTAAAATACAATATAATTCTGGATTGAAACTACAACTAGAGGTTATTAACCTAAAGTTACTTTAATTATCCTGGAAATTTTGCATGAATGTTAACAAATGAAGGTGATTTAGTTTTAAGAAAATACAAATGCTAACCTGTACCTAACCCTAAGCAACAACAAACCATGATGCTCCCACCACCATGCTTCACAGTTCACATGATGTTTTGGTGTTGGTAATGGAAGGGTACCACTGCTCTCTGAAAAATTGCTGAAGGTTCTGGGATAGATGAGACAAAAGGTGTGATTGGAGGAAAAAAACACCATCAACACACAAAAACCCATGTGAAGTATGGTGGAGTGACGTCTTTGTTTGGGATGGCTTGGACCCAAAACCCATAATTAAATCAACATTAATTTTCTATCCAAACAGTTATGTTATAGAATGGCCAAATAAGAGTTCAGAACTTAATTTAGATAATGTGAAATGATCTGCAGAGAGCTTTTCATACAAGGAATCCCAGAAATATTAGGTAACTGATACAGTTTTGGAGGGTATTAGGGTCTAAAATTCCTTTAACAGCAATAACCTCAAATGTTTGCTTCACATGGGAGTTTTTTTCTGTTTTATTTAAAAGAGAGGTTCAAATACTTTTTCCAGCCTCGACTATGAATGAATAATCAATGTGTTCATTAGAGACATGAAAAATTCAACTGTCATGTTAACCTTTTAGGCAGAACGTGTTTGTCTATTATTATAACTTGGTCAGATTAGACCACGTTATGTAAGTAATGAATGTAGTACTCCTACTAATTCCAAAGGGTGCACAAACTTTTTCTTGCAAGCATACATACAGGAAAGTCTTAAATCAAACAAAATCCATGGATCTACGGTAATTTGTTTGTTAAATGACGATCTGAAGCAGGTTCAAATAAAAGAGGAAGAATAGATAAAAAAGGATAATTTTAAAGGAGAACCAAAAGAAGTGCATTCCCACTTTTACTTTGATGTTAGCTCAGATCCTCTGCTTATTGTCACCACATTCATTAGTAATTCTCTGTAAAGCCTTAAGGGAGCAATTCTAGTTTCACTCTTCACCAAAAACCTAGTGATCATAAAGAACTAAGGCAACCAACAGACCTTAAAATGAGAAAGACGTGCAAGCCGATTTACTAACAGGAAAAATAAACATGCAATTCGTTTTTTTTTATTTTAGTCTGAAAATGCTAAATACAGGTCAGTGTTTATGCAACTTGATTAACACCCAGAGTGTGATTTATTAAACCTGAAAGTCACCTTAGGAATGGTGATTGAGCAAATAAATACAACTGAAGGGCAGACAATAAAGTTGCATAAACCTGTTTCTGCCATTTTATGAAAGAAAAAAAGAGATCCATTCCTCAAAAATTAGGTCTCTGAAAATGATGGCAAAGCTTCTTGGAATTATTAAATATTACTGCAGTAAATTTGGACCCAACTGATTTTTTTTGCTGTTTTGCTTGGTTAGACATTTGTATTAAACACAGAGAAACAATTAATGACAACAATAACAATCTGGCTCTGAATGTTAAGCGTGAGAGATTAAACATTTCCGTACTTCGCAGATCTGATTGATTTAGTTCAGTTATCTGAACAGGCAAATTTATCTAGACCATTCAACATTTATCATATTGCTCAACATTAATTATAATGCTCAGCAATAAACGTGGCTAGTAGTATTCAGGTTCTGTGAATCATTTGCTTGAGTAGCACTTTTATAGCAAAAGTCCTTTTTGATATGAATTCATGTGATGTATTGAACCCAGATAGCGCACAGACAGACAGACAGACATACACACACACCATCACATGCAGCTCGTCTGCTAATCAGGAAAATGTCGGCACGTTGTTTTTCATTACTGCTAATGGATGTTCTTAAGATTCCTCTGTTTATAGCTTTAGACATATTGGAAGATTTATTCACTGGCTGACTGTCATTAATCATGTGTTAGTGGCTAAGATGTATTGTCAACATATTCCCAGTTGGGGTTGTAGTATTTGTCTTTTATATCCCAGAACACTTATAATACACGTCATACACACATTTCTTATATAATACCCATTCAAGAATAGTATGGACAGGGGCAGATACAGGCTGTCTGGGGGGGCAGGGGCAAAAAAATTGAAAAGGGCATGGCCTACATGCAGTGGGTGGAAAAAATGGGCACTTGGAGGGCATTAACTCTATAGTAGTAACTATTCCAGTTCAGAGGCACCCTAGAGGGCACATTTTGTCACACACAGGAGCACCTAGAGGGCACTTCATCTAATTTTTTTGCATGTAGGGGAGACTGTAGGGCATTGTATCACATATTGTCCACTGGAAGGCCACCCTTGAGGGCGCTTCATCATGTTTCTTCTCATATAGTGGCACCCTGGAGGGCATTTCCTTGCATTTTTTTTTTTCATTTTAAAGGCAGGTATTAGGGCACTTCATCACATTTTCTCCACTGTAAGAGCATCCTAGAAGGCACTTCATCATGTTTCCTCACACATAGGGGAACCCTAGAGGGCATTTCATCATGTTTTCTTGCATGTGGCAATGCCTATATGGCACTGCATCTCATTTTCCCACCGGAATGGCACCCTAGAGGGCACTTCATCCACTATTCTCAACTGGAAGGGCACTCTAGAGGGCACTTCATGTTTTCTTGCATGTGGCAATGCCTATAGGGCCCAACATCTCATTTTCTCTACTAGAAGGGCCCCCTTTATGGCCCTTCATCATGTTTACTTGCACATAGGGGAATCCTAGAGGGCATTTCATCACTTTATTTTCCATTTGAAGGGCTAGAGGACACATTCACAATGTTTTTTTCAAACAGGGGACACTCCCCTGAGTCCACCAGTGAAGAGTAAAAATCACTATAACAAGTGCTTTCTCTGAGATATGTGAAGCCACCAATTCTACCATTTCGAAAGCCAGAGACAGCCATTTCATTTGATTTTCTTTGATGAATAAATCAGCCTTAACCTTAACCACTCACATTTTCATGCAAGTTGGCTCATGCAAACTTTGCAATCATGAGACCACGCTGTCCTGATTGCAGTTCCTAAGTCTCATTTTGTAATCTCGGGGCTGCAGCTGCCTTCAGTCCAGCAGTGAAAGGCCACACCAGCCATCCATTGCATCTGAATGGGAGTGTGTGCTCTCCACTCTCCATTTCTCCAGATCTGTGATTAGTTTTTGGATTGCTATTCAGTTAGCGTGGTGGCCCAGCTGTTCGGGGTTTTTAAATAATTACAGCTTCAGACGTGCTACATTAACCTCCTATAGATTCAGCACAAACTCACTGACCTCTACCACACATTCCCAGTGTGACGTCTGGATAATCACAGTGATTTAGAAGAAGTCTATAGTCTTAATTCACTTATGCTGATTGTCTATGTCTACTAGATGAAAGGTGGAAAAATTGAAAGTAATACCTTGACCTTTTTAGCAATGCATTTGCAAGTGGATAACCAAAAGAAGTGCTATTTTTGCCCGAGTTACCCGAAGACCAGCAGTCATACGGACCAGTTGAAAGTTTGATGGTGTGAAGTCGATCATAAACAATATGTTCAGAGAAGTTAATTTAAAAACTAGCTAGAATTTTGCTTAGATTTTTGGTCGCACCACAGACTCCTCGTAGGCGCATCCTAACTTGTAACGCGTAACGTGCTCGTAGATCAAAATTTGTCATCCCAAGTGACACGTTTCACCATCACCAGCCAATCAAAAACAGGATCTGACAAACAGGAAGTGCTACATCCATGAGACACAGGGAAATGTTTAGTGTCCATCTTTTTCAGTGTAACTTATTTACTTTAAGGAGTGTAACGTATTACTCTAAATATGTTTCATCTATGAAACCTAACAAACTAAATACCTTGTTGGGTAAAAGAAATGTGTCTTCATTTTATCCTGGGGTACACAAACTTATGCACTCAACTCACACATTCATAACTTTACTCAATATAATCAATGATTGGGTGGTGTTTTTGTGGCCTCTTATACCAAAGCAATTTGCCAACAATTACAGTTTTTAATTTATTAAAGATTGACACATCATACATTGTATCCGGTTATAGTTACATATAATGTTTCCAATGTTATAGTTACATATAATGTCCAAGATATAAGTTAACTCCTGTTATCAATTACATTACAGCAACTATTAACAGTCATTCACTCACTTTATATTGAAAAAAAGTGGATTTTCTTACAGGGAAAACACAATGTGCAACATCCTCTGTCTTAAGGAAAAGTTACAGCTTTACCTCTGACTGTTACAAAGCACTGACACTGGAGACTCCTTCCAAATGAGCCTCTTAGCATAGTCTTTACTTTTACAGTTATGCAACCTTTCATGCATAATTTTTTTAAAAAACATATCCACATTCTTTTTTTTAACTGAATTGAATATCACATGAATTTTCACTTTTTCTAAATATAATTTTTTATCAAAAAAGTAAATGGATTACCCATGTTAAGGAATACAATGAGTAAAAAGGACAAAACATTAGAACTGAAAAAAAAGTTCATTCATGTCTAAAACAATAATGTTTAATGTTGATGACTGAAATGATAGAAAATATTATTTTTCTCTATACAAAATTTGTGAAATACAACATGTACACAGTTTAGGACTGTTGCATAATTCAGCTGATTTCTGAGTTTTAAAAAAGTCTTCAGTTTTTAAAAATGCAAAGTTCATTAGAGTCTGGCATAATTAAAAATAATAATAATAATTTCATTATTTAATTCATTTGGGGTTTTGTGTAGAAAGTTTGAGAATGGAGAATAGTCTAGAGTGGGTCAGAAATCGGGATACTGATTTAAGTAAAATTAGTGATTTGGATGCGAGTTATGTCTTATATTTCGCTAAAAACATAAGTGTGGATACTAAGCATGAAAGGGTCAACCTCTTTAAACTTTACAGATGAACACGAGACTGAAGCTTGTGATGGGAGAAAGAAAAAAAAGAACGAAAGGGAGAGAATTGGAAACATCTCTTCTCCAGCATGCAATAAACGCAAACCTTCAATTAAGACATGTTTGGATGTTTCCTCAAGGATATAAAATATATAAACTCATTATTTATTTATGATGATAATACTATTCATGGATATTTTTGTGATATGAACAACTGAAATAGCATTTTTATTTGTACAGTTATTTGTTCATCTGTATGCATATTGCTCATATTGGATTATACATCCTGGGCATATTTGCTTTAAAAAACATGTTTGTCTTCATAAAAGTGTAGCTTAATTGCATATCATGTGTACGTGTATCAGAGTTTATGTGAAAAGTCTTCCAGCTTTTCAAACCATGAGTTTTTACTGTACAACTCTGATTTTTATCCACAAACAATTTTGCATGTCTTGTCCTTTAATGGTCTTAATTATTGTTATATAAATAAAAAAGACAATCTATAAAACACATCTCAAGTGACATTTAGTCAGAATATCATGCAGTACTGCTGTAAGACATAAGAATAAGAATAAAAGGAGCAGTTAGAGGATCAAACATTTCCTACTGATTTTGGAGAGTCTTGTGGTTGAGTCCTAAATTGCATATTAGTGTACTAAATAGTAAGTGAAATTAGTGTTTAAAATATTAAAAATCTCATATGGAGAATATATTGCTCTTTTTCTTTCCAATATACTTCCAATATACTTCATCTCTATTGCTATTTATATAGTCTCTAAAGCTGCTTTGTGAGAATGTCTATTGTTAAAAGCTCTATACAGATAAACTAAAATGGAATTGAGGAGTCAGAAATAAGTCTTACACTTCTGCCTTCACTCACTGCCTTATAAATTGTGTCTGTCTGATAGTAAATAGAGTTGTACCTTGTTTTAATTTTCCAATTTTACAACCTGAAAGAAAAATCCTTCTGAGAGATCACAGAGCACAGGAGGTACTTAACAGAAAATTAGTTGAAGATGGGCTAAAATAAATTTCTCCCAAACCTTCTGACTCTACAAATTTGTTCTTGGTGCGCACACACACACACACACACACAAAATAAATCACGTACTGCACAGAATAAATATGTGGTGGGTGTCTGGGAAAACCCACTGGATATCACTGTGGCTGTATTCTTGCAAATAGCCAAAAAGACAAAAATATGGTTTTGGCCAAAATTGTGTTTTTCTGCCTATAACATACTTCAAAACCTCAACTTTAAGAAACCTCAGAAGGTCTGCATTATTTTTGTGTAACAGCACAGCTCGGACAGCAGTTCCAGCTGTAACATGAACAATAGGGTTTTACTACTGTACTCTAACACGCCATTGTTTCTATAGTAACAGCTCATACACAGGGATTTGTACAGTGGATGCTCCACATAATCCAGATCATGTTGTGTAAGGATCCAGTTTAACAAACATGGAAGTAACAACAGTCAGTCTGTCTAAAGGTATAAAATCTTGCTAGCTAAATGTGATTTCCTTACCCAGTGAATGTCACAATTTGATCAAGTGGCTGGTTAGCAAAACAGACATAAACCTATCAGTTCCGTTTGTGATCAGTTATGCCTAAAAATGTCAATCATGTTCCTGCGCTACAGACTTTAAAATGCTATTTCTGTTTACCTTTACAGCTTTCAGAAAATTTCAGAAATTTCATCATGTGAAGGTGAAGTTTTCCCAGCCTGCCACACAATTATCACTTTGAGTCATTACATGCTCCCTGATTATGAGGCATTGCACACACACACACACACACACTCACACACACACACACACACACACGCATCGTTGAAGTTAATTTCCCTGAGGCTTATGCTACTCATGTCTTCATTTTGATTTGAAAGCTGTGTCTATTCTTCATTAAGCCGCATTGAGAACCCAATAAAAGAAGCAAACTTATGAGTCAAATCCATCTAACAGAGATGTATTATTAGTCTATTTTATCACAAATATAACCCAATCTCTATACACGAGTCCCATATGAGAGCAGTGGAAACATTAGATAGAAGCTGCAGCTCACTTGGGGTGTAATAGAAACATGATGCAATGAATTGCTGCCTACTCAGGCTGTAATTGGCAGAGAGAAGCCATCGAGTCATGTCCAGACTGAAGGTTTTCATACAGTTCAGCCTTCTGAGATGCCTTCAGCTGACCAGTTTTTGAAGGCAGCTGTCCTAGATATGCCATTATCTTATGTGTCATTTCAGGCAGAAAATATTTAGAGAGAGCACTTTGCTGACAAGTTATTTCTAGATGTTTTTGAATTAAGATTTTATTTGTGACAATAAATAGCTTGTGTAGTTATTTGCCTAAAGGACTTTTTAGTTATGCTTGCTCTTGACTAATCAGTGACGGTCAGTGTGGTGAATTTAGTCTCAATGAGTATTGATTTAAAGAAAAGTACCTACTCTAGATCAGGCCCAGGAGCTAATTGTAGCCTGTGCTAATTCACAGAATGCAGTTGTGTAAGCTAGGCATGTTGTTATATTAGCACAAATCTGAAAATCATAATCATAGTCACACAATAAGATCAGAACACAGGCAGACTTAAATAATCCACAATCAGTTTACAGGCAAACAAACAGTGTTTCTGAACCAAACAATGCAGTTTGCCATGACTCTGTAACAAATCCACACACAGGACTGTTCGTATCCTGACTATCTGTCACTTTCCATCATTTAACAATGAGTTAATGCAGCATTTCTCTGGAGGTGACTTGATAGAGACAAGTACTGAAATACTACTCGAAATCTAAAGAAATAAAACCAGGCATCTCTCTGTGAAGCGCACACACCCAAACACAAGCATGACATTAATCTTTCACTTATGGCTTCCCACACACCAAAACATAGCCAAAGGTGCCAAAACTTTAATCCTACCAAATGATTTTGATATATCTATGGCTGAATCTGAATGTCTTTCTACACTATGTGTGAGGCCAGTAGGTATTATATCCATTTAGTGCACAAATAAAGTGAATAGGAAGCTGACTGCTTGACCAGTTGATGGTCTGCACTATTTTAGCTCCATTCAAATGTCCCGATCGGCTCACAAAGTACCTGGACAAGAAGTGTAATGGATATTTAAGTATGGCACAGCTTGCTTGGTGGTGGAAACAGCGTCAACATGGAGGATTAGACATGATTTGCTGAGCCTAGCCGAGCTGTGCTGCACCGTCCAGTGGAAAGGTAGCATGTAAACACAGGGAAGGCTGACAAGACACAAGATCATTAATTCATTCAACTTCAGCAACTCTTATCTTGTTCAGGATCAAGGTGGTCACAGGATCAATAACCAATCCCAGGAACACTGGAGATGAGGTAAGAATACATCCTGGATGAGATGCCACTCTCTTGCAGGGTAACATGGGTGGTACAATCATTATTCAGAATAAACAGATTCTTTTTTAAGAAAGCTTGCCAGAGTGGTTCATAGGTCATCAGGTTGAAACGAGAGATGCACTCAGGACTGGGAACCCATGAGCAGATATGAAGCTCACAGGACAGATGACCTGAGACCACGTTCAGTGTACAGCACTGCATGATGTAGTGTTCAATCCTTCCCCCTTTGTAACTGCCTTCTAGTTTGTTTATATTTTGAGAAATAGAACAAAGTACACGATATGGGCAAAAGTATGTGGACACCTGACCATCACCCCCATATGTAGTTCTTCCCCAAACTGCTGCCACAAAGTTTGAAGCACACAGCTGTATATAATGTGTTTGTATGCTGTAGCATTACAATTTCCCTTCACTGGAACCAAGAGGCGCAAACCTGTTTCAGCATGACAATGCCCCGTGCACAAAGCGAGCTCCATGAAAACATGGTTTGTCAAGATTGGAGTGCAAGAACTTGAGTGTATTGCACAGAGACATGACCTCGACCCCACTGAACAGCTTCGGGATGAATTGGAACACCGAATTGCACCCCAGAGCTCCTCACTCGACATCAGTGCCTGATCTCTCGAATGCACTTGTAGCTGAATAAACACAAATCCCAACAGGCACACTCCAAAATCTAGTGGAAAGCCTTCCCAGAAGAGTGGAGGTTGTTATTATGACAGCAAAGGAGGACTAAATCTGGAATGGGATGTTCAATGGATACATATGGTGTGATCAGACTGTCTAAACTTTTGGCCAGATAATGTACCACAAATAATAACTGCACAAGCAGGATTTTAAAAGACATTCCCTCACACATCTCTAGTTTAGACCAAGCATAAACTGGAGTGATGATGTTGAGGTTGAGGAACTTTCAGAGCCAGAATTCACACACTATGCTGACAGTTCTTACATTTTTTACCTCTAGGGGTTTGTCTAGTGTGTTGGGTTTCTGGGAGCATAGTGGGGTTCAAATTTAATTCAAAGAAAGCAAGAAAGAGGCCACACCCACTTTGTTAAAAACACAGATATACTGGTTATTTGGTGCACAATACAGATGTACATAGACACAACTGTAAGAGACAGGAAAAAAACTAGACACAATTTCATTAATTCTTTAATTCAACTGTAAGTGCTTTATTGCACTCATGGTCATGGTGGATCAAGAGCCTATCTTGGGAACACTGGGAATGAGACAGGAATATACCATGGATGGGATGCTAGTGCATCACATGGGAACATGCACACACACATTGGCAATTTAGACTCACCAATCCACTTACCGGGATGTTTTTGGGAGGTAGGAGGAAACTGGAGAACCCTGAGGAAACCCCTACACTAACATGCCACTCAACTATACAAAATTGCCTGTGATGATAATGGGACAGTCAATTAAATGGGCCTGAAAACTGGAAGCAAATTGGACAGTCCTTCTTCAGTGATTTACTCGAGTTAAATGGCAGATTGTATTTCTCTTTGCAAGTGTCTTAACATCAGTTTGGTGCTGAGAGCAATGCTGGTGTTACAGTCACCTTGAATCTCTGGCATCTGCTGTGTTCTTATGCTTGGAAAGCATTTCTTTTTTAACTCACACAGGACTATCTCAGCAGAAAGGCAGATGGGCCTTTTTAAACACTTTGAAATCCCAATGTCTGTGACTCTCAATCGCTCTGTATTGTTTTCTGTCCAGCATGCAGACACAAAGCGAGCACTAAGCCATGCATGCTCCATTCACTGCCACTTCTTCCTCATCTACATCTACATCAGTGTATAAGTAATTTACAACTCATGAAGTTTGAAGTGATGCTGAAGAAAAACAGCAGCAGTGCTGAAAGAGGGTGAATGAGTGAAATGACATTTTCAGATTTTATCCTTCTCATGTGAGGAGAATAAATATAATCCTCTTGTAGCTTTGACTATTGCTACTATTACTACTCCTACTAGTAATAATAATACTTTTTCATACATAGTAGTAGTATTTATTGAGAATGTATTATTATTATTATTATTATTATTATTATTATTATTATTGTTATATTTAAGATTTGCTTTATTGCTTTTAATAATGTTATTAATAATATATAGTTCTGAGATAAATTTATTTGTTAAAAATATTTTTGTGATATGTAAAATAGCTTGTGTTTATGAATTAAACCATTCAACTGCATATTTTCAAGCATTCTTTTAAAAATTAAATTGTAATATAAAAGTTTATCTTTTGATGTGTACTTTTAACAGGTTACATTTTATGCTGATCTGGATTTGAAAAAAAAAAAAAAAGCCTTTCTCTGTTATCCTACCTGCTTCTCTGTTGTCACTATGGTACCACAGACTATAGACTATAACTATGTGTGGACTGTGTGTTTCAGTGATTTATCATTCTCACATTCACAAAAGGTTCCCTGCTTTCTCCATCTGTAGTCAAAGTGTATTTTTAATCTCATAAAGCCAAAAGACATTTATGCTAATGTACATCATTTTGAATGTCCGGATAATAAAGCAATTAAATGGTGAACCGTTGTGAGGCGTGTTTTCATTTAAAGGACATATTTATGAGAGAGAGAGAGTTCCAGCCTGGTGTAGTCTCAGAGCTCTGATGAGCCACACAAAGTCCTCTGCAGCAGAAGAAACAGAGATGACTCATATTTCACTCTGCTTGAGATGGGACCACTGGCCCACAGCTATAACACTGCTGGATGTGTTAGAGAGGATGGACATCAGGGGCGAGCATTAAAACTGATTCTCTGTCTGGCTGCTCCAGACCCCCAGTGTTCAAGGCAGCCCTAAAGACACATGATGAAATTTTCAGATGCGGCCCACATGCAGAGACTCGTCCATCAAATGAGGTGCTTCCACACAAATCAGTAAACAGACGGGGAGCCATAATATGAGTCAAAAGGTTGGTGATACGACAATTAAGAGTTAAACTTCATCACTGTGCGATACATCATTACATTTTGGGTGCAATATTTGAAAAAAAACAAAACAAAACCAAACAAATACACTTATCCATCACTAGCCAATCATCCAGAACAAATGCGCAACCTAAGCGGCTGTGGCCAATCACACACTATTTATTTATTTGCACACTAAAAGAAGAGAGCAGATTCAAAACCTCAATATGGAGAGCTGGAGGAGGAAAAAACTGAAAGCTTTAGATGTTTTACATGTGCTTAAATGAAAGTAATAAAATACACAATAAGTCACACCTCCAGTTGAGCAATATCTGCCACATCAGCATAGTCCTGTTCACTTCAGGCCATAAAAATAGAACTAGAAAAGTTTAGATGTATGTGGAATAACAATAAATTACACCGCTGAGAAATTTTTGTCTACTGTATTATGTGATTGATTCCACAATTAGGGTGCCATTTGTTTCTCACTGATATTACATTTACAAATACTGTGTGTGTGTAATGCAAAGATAAGACATTTTAAACCCATGAAAAATGTCCTTAACGACAACAACCTATGTGCATGTACTGTGAAATATAATCATTAAAATCCTTCAAAATGTTATTATTGCATTAATGTGTGAATCCATTTAGCGTTACGTGCTTGAAATATCCTTTTCCGCAACACATCCATTATTGGTTAAGTACACTTTAGTTCCACAACATTCACTCAACCCTGTTACCTGAACACAATAAACCTCATGAAATATTTGGAATATTTCGCAATTCGACAGGAAGTTGCATCATCCGAATTTTCTGAAGATCATGAGAAGAAGAAAATGAACTTTTGTCTTTATGTTCAATGATGTTGTGATTTTGACTGAAGAGGTTACTTTGAAAGTACAACCCTGTTACCCAGAATTATAGTTTAAAAATTATTAATTAATTGTTAGTTAATTATTAATTAGTATATTAATTTATTTTTAAAAATATGTTAGAAAATTCTTAATATCCACATGCTATTAGCATGAATGCTAGTTCCCCCATTTTAGGTATTTAGACAGCTAGATGCTATATTTCCAGAACTGAGAGTAGTGCAGTGAGCTCCTGTGTATCAAGCTACTTTAGAAGAAAGGGTAGTTTGGATGTAGCTTAGCAAAATTAAAATAGCTTGGCAAGTTATCGCAAACTAGCTTCTTCGACATTGGTTATGACTCACATTGGTGAATGATCTGACTATTCATTGTTTTTGTATCTCACAGTATTCGCTTCTTGACTAGCATTAACTACTAGGGTAGACATCTACAGAGTGATTTGTAAAATGCTAGAATAATCCTAATGCGCGCTTGTATAACCACTGAAAACAACCAAAATTTCTGCAGTTGTTTCCCGTCTACTTTTTGAAGTAGCCTCGTTTATGCTGAAGTGTGTGGAGATAAAAATGAAGGTTGTCTGAAAACGAGGTGATGGCTGTGTGGGCTGTTGGAGGAAGATTAGCAAGCTTTATCATGGTGATAAATGCAGACACGCTTCCTCTGCATCTCGTCCCACTCCCATTATTTCAGCTCCTGACCTTGCATCTCGTCAGCATCTTTACTCTTTCACTGGTGAAATCAGACACAGAAATGCATTGCTTCATGTTAAAATGGATGAGAGAGATTCTATAATAGCAGGTTGTACATTTTAATGTCTTTCAGGACCCTGCTAGTCCTGAGATTGTGACTCAGTGTATCAAATAAATATGAAAAATTCATTTTAAAAATCGCATTTATACTGCAGGGATTCTTGGCAGAATACTTGGAACCTGGGCTCTCATTTATTCTCTCTTTTTTTTACTTCTTTAACCTCATAATGACCTTCTGAGCATTAATTTGCAGTTTGACATTAGCTGCATCCTTGCTGTCTGATTAAATATCAAATGTCATGATAAACCTCGGTCACCATAACTTTTATGAACATACACTCAGTCACAGCACTGATGAATAGTAAACTTTACACCATGGTTTTCTTGCTGGTTCCGAAGCATGGGCTTTATGCCTAAATACTGATGCTAATACTAACATTTATTTAATTCATTAAATCATTTTTTTTTATCAGTTTATAGTTACATTTACTGTCATGGAATGTCCTGCTATCACATACTGTGCGCTCTTAAAGCAAATAAGACCAAAAAGCCACAGTTTTTCCATGTCACCCCCTCCAAAAAAAAAAAAAAAAAAAAAAACACACAAAACAAAAGCCCACTTTCCTGAAGACTTTCTTGTGGTGGAAAACTGGAGACTCCTTCCATGAATGATAATAAAATTCTCAACAATTATCAATGATTATTTGTTTCTTTGCTGAACAACAGCATGTTTTTTAATCTGTTTTTTTTTTATTCTTCTGGCGTATCCCACTGAATTAGTTTTCACTTTAAAAAGAAAAATGTATTAGAATGAGTGCATTTATACACTATAAACTTTTGACTTTAATGACAGCCAGCACTACTGTCAGAGCTGCTGTTATAGACAATTAATCAGCACCTTCTGACTAAAAGGAGTCTGTTCATTGATACCAAGCTGGCTCCTCCTCCCATTACCTTTACAGAAACCGCATGAACCTAGGGCTTATAAGTGGTGCTAGAACTGAGCCTTGGGAAATTCCACATATCTTTTGTTTTATAATAGCCAAAAATAACTATGAATATCCAGCTACAAATGAATGAATGATCTGGTCCTTCATTTTGAGTCCTATCCCATTTTCAAGCTAAGGTTGAGAGGAACATCATAGATCCTAATTTTAAAAAAAGAAAAACTTACAGAAACTCTGAACTGAAGGTTAATTTGGTCTGAAAGAAGGCAAGTTTTCATTTTGTGGAAGTCATTTGCAGTTTCCACCAGGTGAACACACATCATACCTTTCCTAAATTTTAATAATGAGAAAGTTATAATTATGTCTCAGTATCTTAAATTAAATTATTTTTCTCAAATAGATAATCAAATAGTATGAGTATTATTACTATTATATTGTTGGTTCTATTTTGGATATGTGCAGCACTTCCAATAGCAAAGAGGATGTGGAAAGTATTATATATATATATATATATATATATATATATATATATATATATATATAAAAATCAACTGCATCTTTTCAGACTGCTGCTCCTGATGTGTCACTGGGCAGCATAACACACTCCCCCCACAGCGCTATCTACCCTCTTCCGCATACATGATCTACATGCGCTAATGTCACTATGATTGACAGGGGAGAGCATAATCCATCCCTCTGACCCAGAGAGCAGGGTCAGTTTTGCTCCCTTGGCTCTCACCAAGGATTTGCTCTAGCATCATTGGGATTCAAACTCAATCTGTGTAATATTTGATGTGCAATTACACATATGTGGCACGGATCAGATTTACTCTCCCTTGGTTCTTTAAGATTCTCTCTCATCGTAGCTATCAAAAACATGTGGTGCACACAAATACCACATTTACATGTTGTTTTCATCCTGACATCATTAACACAATTATTCTTTGTAAAAAATCCTGCAACAAGCTGACCGTCTGTACACGCAATTTATTTCAGTATATGCACAAATTTGCACTTTTTACTAGGGATTTTAGTAAATCAGGCCACATCTTCATAAATGTTTTTTTTCTAGTGGATAAATTGTAGAAACTCAGCAGCCTGTGAGAAGGTCCAAATACTTGGTATGTGATCACAAATTTTTTTGCTGTTTACTTTGTGTTTCACTAATAAATGCAGCAGCTGCTACAGATACGATAATGGAGAATCTTTTCCCTCTAGCACAGAAAAAAGCAATTCCACCGCCTCTGTAGTGGAGGTGTTATAGCCTGCATTGGGAAATGTAATGGCAATGTTGTGCTGCTGTATATTTCAGTATATATCATGCTTGTTTTCAGTGCAAATCATGACTTTTGGCTATTTACATCTTTCTTCTGTCATAACACAGCCCAGGTGAATTTTAATGATGTGAGTTTTGGAATAAAAAGTACATAATCCAAATGTAAGTAAGTTTTGCTTGATATTTTGCACACACAAAAGGATAAACAGCGTATTCTTATTCACATCCAGATTTTAGGCTGATCTTAAAAGACTATCTTCTCAGATTATTCTGTAGTGTGTAGTGTGTAAAATTCAATTTTAACCCCTCTGCAGTCATAGCTATCCTGATTTAAAATTGTAAATATTAAAGATTTTCAATATGTACTACTTAACATGCTGTAGTGGCAGGGGAACACCAACTGAGTCGTGTGAAAATGCAATCATGAAAGACTGATAACCGAGCCGCGAGCTGAAATGAACCGTCGTCCACCATGTTTGTTTTGAACCAAAGTCACGTTTGGTCATGAAGAATTCTGCGAGGCTCTGGGTGCAGTCAGGTGTTTCAGAAGTGATAATATTTCTAACAAGAATATCCTAGCAGGCAGAGAAAGTAAACAGAATTTTACCACAAAAACCCTAGCGCACCTCAGTGGACAAGACAGCTTTTTTTTTTTTTTTTTTTTTTGGAAGCCAAACAACAATAAGAAAATAGCAAGGCAGAGAAGGACACAGGAAGTGGGGTCAGGATTCCTTGCAAATGCTATAATAATACACATGTATGCCACTTAAAGGTGCATTAGGAAAGTTTTGTCAAAATTAGGCAAGTGTTTATTCCGGTTTTATTGGGGTTTTTTTTTTTTTTTGCTCACAGGAATTAGTCTGAAATTAGAGAGTGTCTATAAAATGACTGACAAGAAGCCCATCAAAACACAAACAAGCACTACGGACCATAACTCAGTTTTCTGTAATTCACTTCTGCTGAGTCCATTGGCTTATAACATTATTTTTATATAATGTTCTACATATTTTTTCAGGTTATTTGTACTAGTAATTGTCCTTTCCCCTTCAGTGAAATGCCATTTCTGCCTTTTCACATTGGCACCTCTGGTGTTTTATTCTAGACAAATCATGTAGCGTGAGGAGGTTTGATATCTGAAGGACGATCCAAGACAAAAAAATCTGTTATTATATCAGAGTTCTCTCACATTTTCATCTGTTAAGATTGTATAAAGCTCATATTGGAATCCGGGCATTATGCATGCTTCAGTATTCTTCCATGTTTGTTTCCCCCTCACTATTCTTTCTGCTTCTGCCTTTTTGTTTCATTTCTTCTTTTTTTTTTTTTTTTATTTCCAAGCCTGGACCTCAGCTGGTCTCAGTTCACTCACAGAGATGAAGAAAAGCATACAGTTTGTTCTTACTGAGTGTTGGTGATGGTATTCAGATGTTATACCAGCCTGTTATAGCAAGTTTGGAAAAACCACAGCTTTCCTTTTTCCATTTGTCAAAACTGTACTTTTAAATTTATATTACTTCTTAATCTGTTTGAATTTACTAATAACTGGATTAATTTCACTACAGGAAAAAGTACTGAAATGAACATAAACATGAATAAATCTCTGCGGTGGGTCTCTGTTGTGTTTTATTGTTATGTAAGAGACTGGAAAAATCCTTCAGAGCAGGAACTTGAAGTGCTTGAGGCATTTCATTTTCTTTCTACACCATTTCTCATTTAATAGGCAAACCTGATTGTACATGAATAAAAGTGCTATGATTCTTATATAGCTTCAGGAGCCTATGTATAAGAAAACATTAATTTCATTGAAAAGTATTGAACTGTAATTGCATCTTGTGAGTAATGCAAGTGAGAAAGTGATAAAATTGTTTCCAATAATTGTACTTTTTATAATAGAAATGCAGTCATATGATTTTGAGATGATAAACTGCACAAATCAAGAGAAAGCCTACTTAATATTTGTTTAAGACTGCTCTGATAACCAATCAACAAACAGATTAGGATTCTGAAGATGGAATTAGTGAAAAGATGGATGAGGAGCAAGACTTTTTTTTTTTTATTTGTGTATGTGATTTTGAAGAAGAATCCTGTCTTTTTATCCTACTTTCACCTCAAAGAACCAGCCCAAGTGTCAACTCTTTTACATACAACTCATCACTACAAAGCACAAAGTAACAAGTAGAGCCAAATTAAACTTTTTCAAACCTAAACACAGTCCTATATTTCCATTCAAACCAGCATGAATACAGTAAGCAGTAATGCTCGCGTTAACTACAGCAGCATCAACAATAAAACAAATATAAGGTTTAAAGAACAGTTTAACTTCATTGCACAGGACACATTTGTGCTCTCTGAGTCAAGAAGACAGTACAACTGTAAAATTATGTTTAAAATGACTGCTATTAGCAGAAAATTAGGCACAAAGCAGCGGACCTCAGCAAATCATAGGAGTATTGCATTTAGGTCTACATGGATAAATTGGCAACATGCCGCTCTGGTGCTGTCATACAGCAGGGATTGAATATTAGATTATTTTCTTGCAATCTATGTCATGTCAATGGTGGAAACAGCATCCAACTATATTACCCAGAGTACAACACTGCCTACAAACATGGCCGCCACAGACTACAACACCCAGCAACAACAGAGATTGTCACGTTCAAGTTCGTCGTCTTGCTGATGACTCACACCTGTGCACAATTACAGCCTCACAGTATGTAAGGACTTTCATTACACACAATTTGCGAAGTATACGCTCTGTGTTTCTCACCAGTCATTACCAAGCCTGATTATAGTGATTGTCTACCTGGTTTACAGATCTTGTTTGGTTTTCACATTCTTGCCTTAGTCCTGTCTAGTTTATGCTGTTTGCTCATCACCCGGCCACTGCCCATTTATTGCCTACGCTCTTGTTTTACGTCTTGGATTTGTTTGCTATTATTCATGATAAAGCTGCTCCATACCTGCATCTGCATCCGTATCTGCCACCTAACAATCTACAGTTTCTGTGAGCTTTCTTTCAAACAAAAGAAATGAACAAATAGTTTAGTCTGTTGTTTGTTTTGAGCAGGTGTGATGCACGGTTTTGCAAGCATACATTCTTAAAGCTTATCAATAACTGTATAGAAGTACTTATACTAGCTTTTTTAGAAATATAGTGTGTAAAAATATTGTCACATTAGCAAGCTAACTAGATCCAACCAAGGAAATACTCACCTAGCTAAACCATTCTCATTGCTCATTTTAGAAAAGTTTCAATGAAACAGTTTGTCAGACACATTCTAGCACATATTCAATGTTATAAACCATTCAAGGGGTTAAATATACCGATACTCACTCTATACAGGGATCTGAAAGCACTAAAGAGGAAACATGAAAGTCAATGATGAATATAGACAGAATGACATGAGCTGCTTACTGGTCATGCAAGAGTCATGCTACAGGTTGCATTGCATACTTACAGTTTAAACATTAATATGACCGAATGGCAGAAATTTGTCACATGGGCCTCTGAGTACAGAGCTTAAGTCCACCAGTTATATTTCTTGAGATCTTTGTGGCCATGGAATACTTAACTTTTGGCAAATGTTTTTAAAAAAAGTGACAGAGAAATGAATTGAATTAAAATGGAATTGTGGCTACAGGATCCTAAGCATAGTGATGACTGATACCCTAATATTACACTGCTTTCTTGAAATGATGCATAAAGACACTGGAGTCACTGGTGTTGCAACAGGAGTATATAGCCTGTGTTACAAATTCTCAAAGCAAATAACCATCAGTTAGCTGATATTGAGGAAACTGAAGGTTTTATAGACGAGCAATAATCACCATCCACCACCTTCCAGTTTTGAAAATGACTTCTCTATTCATCCCTCAAAATCTAATGATGGTACTAGAACAATATCCCCAAATAATCACCTGGTGGCCACCTAAGTGTGACATTCTGCATTTACTAACATTACACAAAAACAGAGCCTACAATTTATTTTAATCAAACTTAGTTTCAACATTTTCCCACATTTTTTTGTGCCTAGAAAATAAACCGGTTCTGAAATGTCCTAAATGCCTGACATAAAATTTTTAGATCTTTGCCAAGTCTCTAGTTCCCTTGTCAATCAAGCTCAGTACACTTTGAGTACATTGCTATAAGAGAAATTTCAGTAGGAAATACTGTGACACTGATATAAGCTTTAGACCAATAAATGATCCAATTACAGTATAGCTGAACCCAGACCTCAAAGGAGTAACATTTTCTTCACCTTGCACAATCTTGTTCCAGCTGTGGTAAATTGGGTTTCTCTATAGTGTTAGACATGCTGTATCGTTATCGCATTTCAGCTGTGTTCCTTGCATCCCTCAGTTGTAGGGTCAGACCCAGTTGAGAGGAAACAGATGAGGCAAACTCATTTCAGCTCTTCAGCGCTGCTGGACGGAGTTTAACAGAGACAGCTGCGAGCATGTCGCTTGACTCCACAAACTCACTTTGTACTTTAGCACCCAGGCATGTTTTTTTTTTTTGCTACGTTAAAATGTCTTCTCTTGTCTCAGCCTTTCAGTTGGTGCAATCAGTGCCTGCTAATTTGCTATATATTTTTCCATCAATCAGTGAAATCAGTACTAAACAGAACTCTGTAGTGAGGTCTTGCTCATAAGCAGCTACTCGAAGACTGGCTTAGGCTTGTCTTAAGTGAGTCTTATTAAAAGTTAACAGAGCAACTGTTGGAGCAATAAACTCAAGTTTCCCTAAATATGAATAATATAATTGCAATTCCCAATTTATCAAAATGCATATTGACAAAGGCAGTTATTATGCCTATAAGCCTAGCAACAAATCCCAGAGCAATAAACAACATGGTCTCACACTTCATAACAATTTGCACTCAACTCAATCTACAGTGTATTAAAATGTTACAAATGTTATAGTTAAGGGCATGGTTAGAATTTATAACTTATGAGTTTTTGTAAAATCAAATGTATACAGTAAATCATACAAATTTAAATAAAATCCAACTGTTATGCCAGCTTTGGACATTACACCTCCCCCTAAGATCAGATTTTTTGCTTCCAGTTTACTTTCTACTTTGTAAAGAATATAAAGCCAATGCATGCATTGCCTCATTGCGAAGTCTTGCCAATCCCAGCATTTGCTCAGGTTGGTCGATAAGATGTACCTTTATTGATCCCTCGTTGGGGAAATTCAGTTGACACAGCAGCACAAGTATTAGGAGTAACATCAAAGAAAAGAATTTCCATAAATACCTATACAATAGAAATAATAGAAATAGTAGAAACAATAGAAATAAAATAGATCTGCGTGTATGTACAAATGCTAGAGTTCTATTTGTATATGTACATGTGCAATATCCTTGGCATTTATATACATGTGCAATATCTGTGCAATGACGATTAACTGTCGTGTGTGTGTGTGTGTGTGTGTGTGAGAGAGACTCAGTCAATGGAGTAGGAGGCACTGGGTATTGTGGCATCTGATGGCTGATGACACGAAAGAGCCCCCCAGACATTTGAGGCATGTAGCTGGATGTATCTGTGGATGAACCTGCTCCCGAGCCTCCTCAGCTCAGCATAGACAGGGTAAGAAAGATTGTCTATAACAGCTTTCAGCTTCCCTCTCATCCTCTTATCAGTCACTGCCTCCACACTGTCCAGTTCCATCTCCACCACAGAGCTGGCCTTCACCTGCTTGCTCAGGCCCAATGCCACCTCCCCAGCATACCAAAGCAAAGAAGATAACATTGGCCACCACAGACTGGCAAAACATCCGTAGAAGCCTAGTGCACACATTAAAAGACCTGAGTCTCCTCAGAAAGAACATCCTGTTCTATCCTTTCCTATAGAGGGCCTCAGTGTTGTCTGACCAGTGTTGTCAGAGAAGCAGCCTTGCAGCCTGACATACTGTGGCCTCTCCAGGTGTGTAAGCTCTGTGAAGCAGGTAGATGATGACATCTTCCACACCAATGTCAGCCTGGGATGCAAACTGAAGCAGATCCAGGCAGTCGTGTACCAGGGGCCTGAGGTGCTACAGGACCAGCCCCTCAAGGGTCTTCATTACATGTTGAGCATGCTGGAATGTCCTATCTTGGGCACAGGGACTATGCAGGATGTCTTCCAGATCTTAGGCACGTTCTTCAGCCTCAGGGAGAGATCAAAAAAGATGCTGAAACCCTCCTGCCAGCTGCTCCGCACACACTTTAAGCACCCTTGGGTTGATGTCAGGTCCTCTGGCCTTGTTAATCCAGATCTTAGTGAGTTTCAGTTAGATCTCATACCAAACTATAGAAAAAATATATTACAGAATTGTTGCTGCTGCTACCCTGGGCCATGGCACTGCTCAGCAAGATGAATTATCCCTGAGCTGACCTGCATTAATGTTAATGTAAAGTTAACTTACATAGGACACATTTTGGCTCTCCACCCACAAGGTAAAATTAAGCAACTCAATTGGGACATATGGATAGGGATAAGATGGAAGGCAAAAAAAAAAAAAAACCAAAAAAAAAACAGTGCAGCAAAATACTGTTTGTGTTCATTTGGCAGATTTCCAATACTTAACTTTTTTGCACATCTAGAATTGAATCTGTGTGTGTGAGATTAAATTACACTACAGACTAACTAGCTAGCTAACCTAATCACCAAGCCAACAACATTTACATACAATCTGACAAACAGATTTGGACACGATAAAGACTTAATTAAAGGTAGGATTATCACATGTATCATTACAAGTTTGGTTTGATGAACATGGACAACTATATTGCCAACACTGTAAAAAAAAAAAAATGTACATGATTGGAAGTGATTTTGAGCATTTACATTCCAATGTCTCAGTGTTTGCCCATCCCATGTCTGAAAACACGATGGACTATAAACTGGACGACTATTAAAGATGAAACATGATTGGTTCTTACCTTTGTCTGGTGAAACATGATTGGACCTTATTATTTCTGGACCAAGAGTTTGGTTCCTGCTGTCCATCAAACTATAGGTACAAGCAGAAAGCTTGAATTTTTACTTTCAGCTCACTTTATCCCATGGTTACAACTTTGAGTTTGGATTGTGTTTTGGTTCTCCTAATAAACCTTCCTGCACATGGATCCTCAATCATCCTCTAAGTCCTTTGTTTACACCAACCATAAAATCCTTGCTTACTCAAACAAGAATCTTAATGAGATCAGGTTTTTAACAATTATTTTTAATGTTTTTTCTCAAATGGAAGCAAAAGCTTCAGAAGCCAAACAACTGCAAAAAACAGGCAAGAAAAGAAAGTTTTCTGTTAATTCCTAAACACCAAAAAAGACTCTCAGCTCTCAGCCCCTACAGCATTCATATTAGTCTCTAATTGTAGATCTTTTATTTAAACAGATAGAGGCAGACAAACCAAAAGGTCAAGCCAATACTCCAAGACATAATGCAAGCAAACAGTCAGAAGATCAACAAACAGACTAGATTAAGCAGATACAAAGGACAAACAATGCACTAGAGGATAAGGCTCAGTACCATCCTTATGTAAACCAGGAGCAAGACGTAAACCCGAGATTGAGGCAGGGTAGCACAAGCCTTGACTTCACTAAATACTTCATGGTACTTAAGAGTATTTCTGGGGTTTGCTCAATATCAGAAGCACTTGGGGAAAGTTCTGGCCTGAAGTTCCCAGCGGCTCTAACAACAAAAACAAACCTGTCTGACTGATGTAACACCGCATTTTACTCACCGCATTAGCATGTGGCTGGTCTACCCGGCTTAGTTTTGCTGATACTCTTGAATCTGTGTTGGAAACTTTGCAATAATATGAGTGGCTTCTCCACAGGAGAAACCCAATCCCTTGTCTCTGTGCTACAGATGTTCTGCTGGGCATGCCCAATGTGCATGGCTTCAGGTTACTGGTTCTCCTCTAGGTGAGAGCACTTGTCTGTAGGTGGAATTTGTCCAAGAGAATGGCTAGGTCAATTAGAGAATCCAGTGATGAGTAACCATTATGGCTGGCTCTGTGAAGGCATCTTGTTGGAGTCCTTGGCAGAGAGCAGGATTAAGAGCTGGCTCATTCCACCCACTGTCTGCTGTAGTCCTTAAGCCATGATTTCAGGGTCAGAAGCTGTTCTCTGGCATCCTCTGATGCAATATGTTGAGAAAGAAAGTGCCAAAATGGTTGCAAGATGGTGTGTGGGTGACCTCCCCTCTAATCAACCACACCACTGTAGCCCAGGTTTGCCGATGAGGAGGGATATCAACTGAAAAATCTTCTCATCCATGATGTGGCACTGTGAAGAGAGATAAAACAAGCACTGCAGGAGGAAACCTTGGTATTCCGCTGGATCTCTGTGCTATTTCTTGAACAGGATATCTCTGTCCTGTTTTGATGTCCAACTATAAAAGAGATGGAGGCTAGCTGCTGAAGATGGCTATATAGTTCATTTAATGTGATGTGGATGGTGTCTAGCGGTTGTTGTTTCACAAAAACTCTACCGCCTGATGTAGCTTTCAGACTCTTCTGTCAGACTCATGGGTTTGAATGCAAATGCAGGGTTTTATTAAAACAGATTGAGGCAGACAGCAGAGTCAAAACCAGATAAACAATACGCAGAGTGAGACTTTTAAAGGGTGTAGGTGATTGCGAACAGGTGTGAGTAATCAGAAGTGTGGTGCTTGAACGGGGCTATAGTTCATGTGATGGGTCATGTGGCAAGGCTTGTAGTTCACTATTAGGTAGATGATCATGGGAAGTGTAGTTTTCAGTTTAAATGGGCATGGACAGACACTTGACACAGATTACACAGTTAAGTATGGAAGCTTATTTTTGCCTAGTGGAAGAGAAAGAAATTTAGTATTTTTTCCCCAATTTTAGCAAGAGTATGTTGAAATTTTGTCTTATTTTAAAATTTTGATTTATTTATAGATTTGACTTTTTATCTCAAAATAATCTCTTTAACTGTTGAAATCAAAACATCAAAATTATGACTTAAAATCTTTTCACATATTATGTTGAAATGTTATGTTGAACGCTTTACCTCAAAAATAGTGACATCTAAAATATTCGTTAACATTCCTTTTGCACTGTTTTGCACTAGTTAGACAGTCTACACTGACTATGTTTACATGCACATCAAATTCCGTTTAATCTGAATTGACCAATCGGATTTTGTCATTTACATGACTCAATTAGAATAATGCCAAATTAATATCGGAATATTGATGTGCATGTAAGCGCATTCCAGTCAGAAGGTGATGTAGACAGCATGTTTAGGTAGCATTTGAGCACTCATTGAAAAAGGGGTTCTTCTGCTCCTTGTCTTTCAATATCAGTCAGTTAATTTATGTTCTCATAAAAAAAAGATTACTGGCACATACACTACATGTCGAAAAGTAAATATGTGAACACCTGATGATCATACCCATATGTACTTGCTAAACATCCCATTCCAAAGTTGGTCCCCTCTTTGCTGTTATAATAGCGGGTGACCGGCAAATTAAGATTCTGCCAGACCAGTTAATCAAACATTAATTTTACTTGATGGTGTCATTCCTGTATTGCAGTGTTTTTTCACAGCAGTAGTAATTAACATATGACTGGAATTATACTCATTTGTCCGGTAAACTGCATCTTTCCCGGACAACGTTACCCGGCCTCAAAAATTCCTAGCGGAAACTATGAAACTCTTGCTGAAATGCCACAGTTTATTGTTCTCTGCACTGAATGTCCTAGAGTTTGTTCAGTCGAATCAGTCTTAAAAACTAAAATGGAACAATGGCTTGTGGGAATTGGCTTTGGCGGTTGACTTGTTTGCCTTCCTCAAATATAGAAGTAGCATTTGGCCAAGCTGTTCTCTGAGCTTAGCTTCAACTCACAAGGCTCCTCAGTATGGATGTGCAGATTGAAACTGTTTACTCCTGCATTCAAGGGGTACATGCCTCCAAATTATGTCAGCTCCTGTTATATTTATGTGATGTACATGTGCTACAGTATGTGCTGTTGAATCTGTAGAGCTTCCTCTCTTGTTGCTGGCTTAAAAGAAGAGAGAGGTTGAAGAAATCTCATTTGCTTTCTTCTCATATAGAGGTGGACACAGTTGCCTTGCTTGTATTGGCCAGTTTTGTATGGTTGCTTTGGATGAATGTGGTAATATCCAGAGGTGGGCAAGAATGCACAACAGTTCCATTACTTTTAGTTAAGTAATCAATTAATAAATTGTACTTGTGAGAGTGGTGTTAATTGGGGACTTTTTTTTTACTGCAAATCAAGGAAATTTAGAAAGACTTACACTCAGTTATGCTATTACAGCTATACTGTTTCATTCATTCAATCATTCATTCGTTCATTTTCTGTACCCATTTTATCCAGGTCAGGGTCACTGTGGATCTGAAGCCTATCCAAGGATCACTGCCATGAGATGTGAATCTAGCCTGGCACCATGCACACACACATATTCACAAGTAGGTGCAATTTAGCACAGTCAATCTGCCTTCAAATATGTCTTTGGACAAGTAGGAGTGGGAAGAATCCATGTAACCCAGAGAAAATCCATGTGAATACTGGAAGAACATGTGAAAATCACACTTATAGTACATTTACACCTCAGTTACTGTCTAATATTTCTGCTCTCTTCCTTCAAAGTTCTTTTAAGCTGTGTCCTTCATAATGGTCAGGGTCACAGTGGATTCTGAGCATATCCCAGGAACACTGACTGCTGGGTGGGAATATGCCCTAGTTCTTTGTGAATGCACATCATTCACACCTAGGGGTAATTTGGTGTAGCCAATCCAGCCAATACTCCATGTTTTTGAAAGTTGGGAGGAAACCAGAGAACATAGAGGAAACACACAGACACGAACCTGAGCTCAGGACTGAATCAGGGACCCCTGAGTTGTGAGGTGGTAATGCTACCTAGTGCACCACCCTGGCAATGCTTTTTAAGCTGTGTATTGAGGTAAACCTCAAAGTGCTGTTGTCTCTAATCTGACAGGATGCATCATCTCACCTCTCCACTTCATGGTACTCTGCATTCATTTGATTCTTCATCTTGTACAGAGAGGTACAAGCTTACCCACTACACTACACTGGTCCAGAACATCCATCCAAATATGCATCAGGGTGTCTACATTCACATTTATTTATTTGGCAGATGCTTTTATCCAAAGTGCCAGGGAGGAAACCAGAAACCAATTCAAGCTTAGAGCTGTAATACAAGAGCTGCAGATTTCCATCAAACTCACAAAGTTATCATACAATTTTTCAAAGAAGACTAACTTGAAATAAATATAGTAGTACATAGTAATGGCAATAATACAGTAAACTAAGCAACCACAATGAACAGATCATTGATTACCTTAAATGCTGTCAGCATGGCATAAGAGAACACATACAGTGTCAGATCGAGAGTGTGAAGAGTGTTTCTGGGTCAATGTTCAGCTGGTCTCTGAAGGGCTGAGACCTTGTGTATAAGGATTGGGGATCAAGCTGAAGGAACGTTGACATTGAAACATAGAATGCATGCAAAACATTTTGGGATTGCTTGGGCTGAGGTGGAAAAGGGTATCGTGCCAAAACCGTGGTCACTGGAACAGCTCCAATATCTGGCTGTAACATTATTAGAAGATAAGTGAATATGTACTAAACTCAAGTACTAAATACAGAGAGATTTTTGGAGACAAATCCAGACAATCATTATTGCCATGAGAGGAAAATTTATAGCAATTGTATTTACTAGAACATTTTGATTTATTGGATAGCAGGGAGGTTTGACTGGACTTGAACAGTGGCCATAACAAACAGACCTGAACAATGGCTGAAATAATACTGTTCAGTATAATTCCTCTTGCTCATATGACTGGTCACACAATGAGAGGAGGATCTGCTCATGATAAACCTGCTTAATATTCTATGTCCTTGCTTATTCACCTGACATTTTCAAGAACACAGTGGCTCCTTACTGCTTTGTTATGCTCATAATAAAGATGTCAGGACTTCTTTTTCAGTTATCCGACAGGCATATGTCATTTTAAACTTTGTCTTTGCTGAAATGTCGTTAGAATTACTGCAGAATTAATTAAATACACTGAATAGCAGTGTACATTATTTTATATTGGAAGTATAAGAGCAGCCTTAGCTACAAACTAGTTTATTCATTCATCTTCGATAAGCGATTTATCTTGGTCAGGATGGTGGTGGGTCCAGTGCCTATACCTGAGCATGATTCAGGAATACACCGTGTCCATTGTAGGTCATGTTTCACAAACTCATTCACACCTAAGGCAATTTTGCACAGCCAGTACAGCTACCAGCATGTTTTTGAGAGGTGGGAGGAACTTGGAGAACCTGTAGGAAACATGGACATGGAGAGAACTCCACAAAGATAGAAAACCTGAGCTCAGGATCAAACCCAGGGACCCTGGCTACTGGGGCCTCAAGACAAGGTTTCTGGAGCTTCTTCCTTTCAAATTGAAAGGATGCATCACCAACATCATGATGCTTTCCAAGTCAACATTGAGTCTGGAACATCTGTTAGTTACATGGCTGCCCTTCCAACAAACACTTCAAGCTAACCACAATCTAATTTGCTATAAAATATTTAAAGAAGAATATTTTAGTTAGACTGCAGCATTAACAAAGAAAAATAATCTGATATCTGATACTATCTTTTTTTTTTCAATGTGGGGCAACATCTGCAAAGAAAATCACAGACATGTGTATCCAGACGGGACTAAAATGATCAGACGACTGCTGAGTTTGGTGTAAAAGACTAGATAATTCAGCCTGTTATTTTCTCAGAGGAGGACGGAGAAAAACACTGACATGGTTGATCCAGACGGAAATAAAATCACAGAGTAGCACCTAGGACCCCATGTAATTTTAATCCCATCCATCCAAATAGGGCAAATGTCAATTGAATTTAAAATGTCATTGTGGAGGTATTCAGAAAAGGGTATATTTTTATAGTTTGTCTCTATCTTATTGACAACCTGATGGTTTGTGAGCTGAGGGCATTCGTAGTTGCAAGGTTACATGACACGTTTGATAATGTTTAATAGAACCTAAGCTTGCTTTACTCAGTGTTTTTCCACAATGTCATTTCATGAGTCAGCTACAAAATAATTTGTCTCTGTAGTTCAGAAATAAAGATGAAGGTCTTATCCCAGTGCTCTTATACTTTAGCTCAGCATTTTTCTGTCTCTCTCTCTCTCTCTCTCTCTCTCTCTCGTTCCAACACCCTGAACATAAAAGAAATGCTTTGTCTACTTTCAGCAGCTGTAGTCTCAGGATGCTGACTCAAGGTAAACTGTCACAGATAAATGCAGCAATTGCTTTTAAGTGCCCTTTTCAAAACTAGTTCCAGGATGTGATCTACTGTGCCAGCTCTTTACATTCAGAGCGACTCAATGCCATTAAAGAATAACAAACAATGCTTACTGCTGAAAGTGAGGTGGAAACAGTCAGGGGTTCAAGATCAACGCTTGATGCAAAAGTTTAAAGCAATCATGTTTTATGACTCAGCTTAATTATTCATTAAACTACAATCTTACCTGGTAATTTCATACCTCACTGGAGTGCACTGTAGAAACAAACTCTACGTAATAAGATCTGCTACAAATCTCTGTGGGAATCCTGTCAGAACACATACTTAATATTCTGTATTGCAGCCCAGCACAGGTACAAAAGAGAAGGAGAAAGGAGAAATAGGTGTTTTGCTGCAGACACTAACAGTGTCTGCCAAGGTGCCAAGGAAAACACATTTTTTTTGTCAGGTCTGACCTAGATTAAAACTTCAAAACCTCAAAGAGCAAGAATACAAACGACACTGTGGGGGGATTTAAGTATTTAGCTAATTCCTTTCGTGATGATAATTACATTAATTTAATTCATTCATATTCAGTAACTGCTTTATCACTTGGAGTGAGGCCAATGGGACACCAGTCCATTACAGGCCATCACATACACACCTACATACACTCATTCACACCTAGTGGCAACTTCAATGTAGCTAATCCGTCTACCGGCATGTTTTTGGAAGACTGGAGAAAATCATGGATTGGAGACATGACAGTTCCAAATGCTTATGTACAGCAGATTACATGGTTTGTGCAGTAATTGCTCTATACTCATGTTCATAAACAGTGAACTCAGTGAAATCAACATTACGATTCTTCCACAAAGGTCAAATAGACATGTCCCTTAGTTTCTTTAATCACATTGTATTGGCTACCAGCTGCTATGGTGAAAAACAGGATCAACCAATCAGGATTGCGCATTTTTCCCATTTCTGTTTTAAAGCTACTAGCCAGCTAGCTACACTCTGAGCTCAGGGATATCAAGGTAACAGCTGATAAAGTACTGGAGGACAAAGAGAAGGATAGTTCTAGTTTTAGAAGGTAAAATTCCTTAATATTTCCCCCTCATCACTAGCATGTTATTTTAATCATTTTCAGTGGAACTGTCATAAAGGTTTATTATTCTCGATCAGTATTAATGTTATTAATATGGCAAGATTAGTTGATGGCAGTTCGTCCCTTAAATAATTAAATGACAAATTCTGAATGGCATCACTGCTTCTACTGGTGTCTGAGATCCACAAAAAAAAAAAAAGAGTCACATCACACTTATCAATTTAATTGTAGAATCATGCAGTGATTTTTTTAATCATATTTTCTCATCCGCCCATCTGAAATCAATTCCTGGCTATGCCATTAATGCCATGCATACTTATTTATTAAATGCAAGAAGAGGCAAGACATAAGGACCAGGGGGAAATAAGCAAAGTAATGTATAAAATAGCCAGTAACCACAACACTGGTGATCGAACCAGTACAACCACCACAGGTTATTTAGTTGGTAGACTAAATTTGAACCTACAGAAAAGCAACGGCATCAACATTTCACTAGCAAATAAAAGCTGCTATAGAAGAAAGTAAATATGTGTTCTATGTTGGTATCTATAGATTTTCTCTTGTTTTTCTTGTCCTGAATTGAGTATCGTTAAAATAACAGGATAAAAGTAAACAAGAAAGATCAGTTCTATATTTACTCACTGGCCTGTGGATGAATCTTTCTCGAGCCTTCCATCAGTAAGTGATGACTCTCGCAGACCCCAGTGCCTTCATGTTTTGTCCCCAAGGCCAGGCTGCTCCCTGTGTCACAGCAGCAGACTTGCTAGGGGTCCGGTGGGTCTCTGATGGATGTCTGCTGGCCTAGCAATGCTGTCTGATCACATCTCTGTAGATTCTGCCTGTAATTTGGTTAAGGTTCACAAGGTTTTGTGGTCAGCTTGCATTGGCATAGCAATTCGTCTTATTTAGGGCAGCATGCAGCAAGGGAAGGCCCAAAGGACAGCAGCATACACACACACACACACACACACAAACGTATCCTTAACTGCATCTTGATTCCCTGTGATCAACTTTAGTGATATTCTAATGGAAAAGTCCGACAAGTTCCAAAGTTTTTTTTTCTTTCTTGCTCATTTCTAAATAATGGCCACATGAAAATTAAATATATTACAGTTTGTGGTCAGTATTAATCCTGTACCCTTCTGCTACAAAATAAGGAAATCTAATATGCCGAACCATAAACATTGGTTATTTGACATTTATTGATATTAAAAAAGCTGCAGGTAGCTCACATACACAGGCACAACCCTCAGGGCCTGTTTAAGCAATTTTGTGGCCCTTGGCTAAGAACAATTTGAAGCTGAACTGATTTTATATATATCATATGTATACCACTGAGTGATTGAATTCTCAATTCTGAAGGTCAGGAGGTGTTTATTAATTTTCTATAACAGCCGTTCTGACAGTGATTCCAATGTAAGGTTTATATTAATGTGCACATACTACTGTAATACTTTATCATTTCTATAGTAACAGCTTATTCATGGGAACTTCACCCTAACCTCGAGAGACTCGAGCTTGAATCCCAGTGATGCCGTTGGGATGCCGCTATTTGTGGTCAGGAGTCAAGAAAGCAAAATTGTCCATACTCTCTGGGTGGGAGGAATGGCATACTCTCTCTCCTCAGTCAATCTCAGCAACATTAGCCAATCATGGGCATCTGTGAGCTCATGGATGCAGAAGAGGGCAGATAGTGCTTTCCTCCAAATGTGTGTTATGCTGCCCTGTGACACAGCATTAGCAGCGGTTCGAAAAGATGTGGAGGCTGGCTTCATGTGTCTCAAAAGAAGCGTGTGTTTGCCCCTTCCTCCCTGGTTGGTAGCTCTTGTGTGATAGGGGAGAGTTAACTAGTGGATGGGAATTTATGAGAAGATATTGAGAAGGAAAAAAAAATGCACAATCAATGAGACTTTGCAAAAAGTCAAAGAAACAGCAGGATGGACAAACTAATCTACGTATGAGCTTAATCAGAACAGGTGGATACATAGGGTAATGCATCAATGACAACACAGGGGCGGAGACAAGAATAGAACGGAAACAAAAGCACATCATATGAACGAAAAACAAAATGACATGTAAGCAGCGCTTGTTGCATTTGGAAACGTGCCGTGTGCTGAAAGGTGGAATTAGTGACATAGGATTATTACAGGTCTATAAAAAAAAAGAAACTAAAAAAAAAGCTTAGTAAATTCATATTCACATTAATATCCAAACTTGGAAATTATGTCACAGAACAGTGTCTTGAAATCAGAGATCAGTCACAGCTCCTGTTCTGTGCTTCATCATCATCCTCCATATTTACTGATCCTACCAGCCATTCATCTTACATGGCTGCATGAGTGCTTTTATTAGATTGTGTACGAAATATTCTTTATAGCTTATTTGATGACTTGGCTATTCCTCTGATGCACAGAACCAAGTTTATGTACTCAGAGGCATTGAGGCTTTATTATAGACATTTATCAGTCTGATCAGGTGCTGTAACACGACTGACTGATCGTAATACCTCCTGTGTTAATTTGTTTGTGGCTGTAATAATCTGTGGTGTTAGGGCATGAGCATGGGAGATTTTCTAATTTCTATCTCTGGTGTCCACAAACACACACACACACACAAACAGTTAACAGCTATTTAACCCTGGAGAGGAGGCTGAGTGCCAGTGTGGGAATGTAGCTCTAAAGGTTGATGGGTTAACAGCTGAATTTGTGTTGATGTACCAATGACAAGTACATACTATACAGTATATCAATGTGTGTGACAGTCACTGCTTTAAACACTACAGTGTGATATCTGGCTCAGTAGGAGGAACTGAGAGAATTTACATTTTGCTCATACAGCTGATGCTCTTATCCAAAGCAGCTTACAATTGAAACAGGATATAATAGCAGTTGAAGGTTAAGGGTCTTGCTCACAGACCGAACCATGGCAGCTTGGCAGTGCTGGGACTTGAACTTACAACCTTCCAATCAGTAGCTCAAAGCCTTAACTACTGAGCCAGCTTGCTCTACTTCTCAAATATTTGAATCCGAAATCTACTGAATTAAAAAAAAAACCTTCCATCATCAGCAGCCTTTTAGCAGCCATGTTTGAAGGTTTTGCTGTCTTTCTGTCTTTCACTTCATCCATCCAGCCTCTTTGACTCCTATTGAATTCTGACAGGTTAAAGCTGCCCTCAATGTTACCCACTCACACACTCTTACTGTTTTGCACTCAGGGAGCATTTTGTGAGCTGCTTTTCTGACGCTTTCCTATTGGATTATGTGAGAGATTTGAGTAAATCCCGTTCTCTCAGTGTGATTTGCATGCGGCTTTGTGGAGACTTGACAAATCCGATTGACGCTGCTTTAAATCAATCGGCCTTTCAAAGACTGAAGCATATTATGCAGAACTCTAAAGCGACATCAGACATTGCTGGTCTGTTTGAGTGATGTGGATTCTTCTCTTATCCTGTAGTACCCATCAGTCTCTATGGATGGAGAAAGGCGCTTACGCCATGGTGCTATTACCTTCCTGTCATACAGTGATAGGATACTTCCAATATGGTGTTTGTGTGGCGGTCTGAGAAAAACCATTTCTGTGGGATGTCAAGGGATATTGAAAACTTAGTCTAACCACATTTCAATTATTTTATTCCTCTTCTACCACAGCAATTTACCTACAATTACAATTGTTTTAATTTATTAATGAACAACAT
>CM040472.1:15543089-15579161 GCA_022758105.1 Pangasianodon gigas | reverse complement strand
ACATATGCAAACTGTTGTAATTCCTACACCGTTCACCTGATTTGGATGTAAATACCCTCAAATTAAAGCTGACAGTCTGCAGTTAAAGCACATCTTGTTCGTTTCATTTGAAATCCATTGTGGTGGTGTATAGAGCCAAAAATGTTAGAATTGTGTCGATGTCCCAATATTTATGGACCTGACTGTATATATATATATACACAAAGACTTGGCGTGCGTGCAGGTTTTCATTTCAATCAAGCAGGAGCCACATTTGATTCCACCTGTTTAATCAGTTAATCTTGGCTTTCAGTAGACTATCAGATGTGGCTATTTCTGGATATAACTGGACACTCCTGCCTTATACTGTATTAATGCATTTAACTTGCTAACTAGCCCATCATGTTATTGCATTATGTTAACTACCACTTTTACCCTAGTTAGTTAGGTTTCCAGGCAAGCAAAACATGTGGGTCTGGGCTAGCTAATTAATTTATAATTTGTTGACCCATGAAAATGCTAATCTTTTTCTTGAGTGATGTGATCGCATTATTTATACTTCAGAGTTTGCTGAGGGATCATGGATTAAAATGTATGGATGGTTACCTTGACAGAAGCTTGCTTGGTTAATCAGAGTTTTAATATCAACTACTACTACTGTTAAGCTGACACTGTAAAGGACACATTTAAAATAGGGAATAGGGTTATGTATAATACATGAGTGTGTGTATGCAGCTGGAACATTTTGGATAGCAGTATGATAAAATTCAGAGCAACATCTCCTTTTGATCTGCTCCTAAATGAAATTGAGACCGGCTCATCGCAACCCTGTGGTTAACACTGTATCACCTTCATCTCAGACCTAAAGCCATTTTCCAGACTGCAGGCGACTTGTATGAAAACATTCTCTCTGTCGCTGAGAGTTCATCAAATATTAATTTAACTTCAAGGTGATGGCTGTTCTGCTGAGGGTAAAAAAAATGAATTTCAAGCAATTATTCAGAATGAATGAAGGCCTGTCGCCCGTTTTTCATTTTAATCACTCTGTAGAACACACTAACCGCAGACTCAGAGTGAAAATGAACCCGATATTACACTGCACTTTTCCCTGGTGTTGATTTTACAGATTTTACTGATGCCGTTATGGCTTGCTGATCTCATACAGTAATATATAATAATAAACCTAGTTAGCTTCTGGGCTATGAGCAGTGGTTAAAAATAAATGAATAGCCTAAATGAAGTGTTTTTTTAATCAGACTTTTGTCTGACCAGTCAGAGTGCCCATGCTGACCCCTGTCCACTGCTACAATGGGCATGTGAGCATCAGAACTGGACCATGGAGCAATGGTCTGGTCTGATGAATCAAGTTTTCTTTTACATAATGTGGATGGCCGGGTGCGTGTGCGTTGCTTACCTGGGGAAGAGATGGCACCAGGATGCACTATGGGAAGAAGGCAACTCGGCAGAGGCAGTGTGACACTTTGGGCAATGTTCTGCTGGGAAACCTTGGGTCCTGGCATTCATACGGATGTTACATTGACACGTACCACCTACTTAAACATTGTTGCAGACCAAGTACACCCCTTCATGGCAACAGTATTCCCTAATGGCAGTGGCCTCTTTCAGCAGGATAATGCACACTGCAAAAATTGTTCAGGAATGGTTTGAGGAACATGACAAAGACTTCAAGGTGCTCACTTGGCCTTCAAATTCCCCAGATCTCAGTCCGGTCGAGCATCTGTGGGATGTGCTGGACAAACAAGTCCGATCCATGGAGGCCCCAGCTCGCAACTTGCAGGACTCAAAGAATCTGCTGCTAACAGCTTGGTGCCAGATACCACAGCACATCTTCAGAGGTCTTGTGGAGTCTGTGCCTCAATGGGTCAGAGCTGTTTTGGTGGCACAAGGGGGACCTACACAATATCAGGCATGTGGTTTTAATGCTATGGCTGATCAGGGTATAGCTACATTATTAAACACAACAAGCATTTACTTACCAGAGGTGTATTACCACATTCTGTGGATTGTAAGTGAATTGAAAGTACACAAAAATATAGGCCTGTTTTTCTAACCCAGCTGATGAATTGTGTTTTTTTCCCAGGTGTTAGTGAATGTTACAGTGACTAGATGTAGTCATTAATGTGGTGTTGTCATTCCATTGGGTCCAACTGCCAATTATCACACTGCTTCCACAAAAAATGGAAAGTGTTATGTATGAACTCAGTTTGTAATGTTACTTATTATTATTGTATTACTATATAAGGAATAAAACATGCTATGTGCGCTGTTGTTGGAAAATAATCAACAATATGTCGGTGTGATGCATTCTGACCCAAAGTGGAGGTAATAAAGTTGATTATTTTCCAATAACAACATGTCACAAAGTGTTTTATTCCTCTTAGAATACAGCAACTTGCCAACAATTACATATTTATTTAGACATATGTAAAGTGTTTTTTATCAGTTTATAGTTACATATATAAAGTGGAACATAACACATGGAAATTCAACTAAATGACTGAAGTATTACTGTGTTGCTCTTCAGTAGTTGATGATGATGTGGAACAGTATTGTAAAGCGAAACACATGGAAACTCATTACTAATGACTGAAATGCTACTGTGTTATTCTTCAGTAGTTAATGATGATGTGGAAAAGTATTACACATGGTAATTCATTACTAGCTTTTATTATTTAAAAGAAAATTAAACTATGTTAATGGAAAATATTTGTTACTCATTGCTACATTACAGTTTGTACTTTATTGTAGGTTATTTTTGTTCATTTCTTTCTTTAGACCTTGACTGGCTAAATAAAAACAACATTCCAAACCCTGTGCTCGTCTGAGGAGATCTACAATAACTCATATAAACATTTACAGTTTAGACACTAAGGTATTGGAATAGGTTAAGGTATATTAATGTAATAAATCTCCAGGAGGAAGGTAAGGCTTAGCTATTGAGAATTAATGTTGGTGTGATCAGTAATTAATCAGTAATTATTATAAAAGAGCATAGTTAGCTAGGAGAAGGAGAAGGAGAAATGATTAAGATGCAGTAATTACTGCATAGTTAATAGTGAACTCCTACTAACATACTGAGTAATTAACTAGTAATACTTAGTAGTTAATAGGAATAAGTGTTAATGAAGAACTATTCATTTGTTCTTGCATAGTTACCTACGAGTTGTTGAACAGTGTTACCCAATAATAAAATAGTGTTACCCAACCCTTGTTAAAGTGTTACCCAATAATAAAACAAACAAAAAAATAAAAATGCAGTTGTTACATTACCGAGAAACCGCAACATCCTTCATCCTCAAGACTTTGCTGTGTCAGAAAATGTACAACGTACGTACAGCTACAAAGTGCTGACACTGGAGACTCCTTCCAAAAATACCTGTATTGTAAAATACTGAGAATACGACATATTTGCAAGACATTTTCAATTTGTATTCTTATAAACACTTGCATTCTTTTTGAGAGATGATATTAGACCATATTTTTAATAATTTCTTGGGTGTTAAAACATGTTTAACACTTTGTATTTCATTGGAATTTTTTTTTTAAATAGCTCAACATTTAAGCAGAAAAGAGACAAGAAGTACTTCACATTCAGTCAAATAAATAGTGCCAGTCTGACCGTGAAAAGAAATTCTTCAGGCATTAGAAAAGAAATTAATTTATTAATCTAAAATTAAAATTCCTGAGAGCATTGTTATTCAGCTCAGGTTTACTGTGTGTTAGAGGTTAGGTTGACTATGTCCCTTTTTCTCCCAGAAATCCATTTCACATAAATGCAGTCTGTGCTTTAGCCTCTGGTATTAAAAGTTCAGCCACCCCAGTGCACCTCATATGAAATAATACTAGTGCTGCCAGTGCCTAAGTCTAGAATTTATGTCTAGTCTTAGGCTAGAAACTAAATAAATAGTTTCAAGTGTGTTTAAACATTTTGCTACACTATGTGTGCTTTATAAAATGCTTATTGTAACTTTATATTCTTCTGTGCATGCCAGAGAAAATAATTTTTTTAAAAAATCACTATGAGTGTGAAATAATTGCATCACGCTTAATTAATATGTATTTAATATGTTATTAATCAAAGAGCTGAACCGAACAGGACGTGAATGCTCAGTGTCAGGACTCTTTTCTTCCACATGCTACCAACAGAGATTGTGGAGAAGACAAGCAACATTAGAATGTCACTGAAATGTCATTTTACCATACAGAATGTCAGATGGGTTTTTAATGTGCCCGTCTTACAAGCTCACACTTGCTTTTGTTTCATTTATTTATTTATTTTGTCTGTCAAACATCTTAATAATTAAAATGCCACATAATTAAATTTGAAATGCATTTCCTTTTGATTTCAATAGGTGGCAACAAGACTACGAAATATGAACAAAATGCAAACATTTAAATTAAACAATTCTTTTCAAAGACAGACATATCAGCAAGCAATGGAACCCTGGTGAAAGGAAAAGTACAGTTTGGTACCTTTATTTCTGAGAGTGTATTATCTCGTGGCTTCAATATGTTAATTCATGGCCATACCTTTTTTTTTAAAAAAAATCCACCATGTCAACACACAGCATCTGCTAAATGTTTAACACTTTTGCATGCCATTAACTCAGCAGGTCCAGAATTACATCTTACATTCCTCACCTTTGTATCTACATATATTTCCAATTTATGTTCATTATAGTTACTGAATAATTTATAGTAGTTACTGATTCATATCCTTTAAGATGAATAACAAAGATTAAAAAAAAAAAATCTGGAAATCAGAGCTTTTGCACAACGTATCTTTTGGAGCTTGGAATTCACATGCAGTTACAAAATAGGTGGAATCCAACAATAGTGACTAAACCAATTCCTCCATCTTGGTACCTGTTGGTGTTTGAACTCCATCCCTTCAAAATCTGCTTCCTTCCTCTGTGCTTTAGAAATATTTCCTCTAAGCTTCTTTCCTACCTTTTATTGGAGCTAATGGAATCAAGATCATATTTACAGTGCTGCTGGAGCCTGACAACACTTTAGCTGCAGGTGAAAATGCTGTTTGCACGGTGCTCGGATCACTGGAGCACAAAACGGCATTAAAAAAATGCTTCGTGAAGGTGCAGCTGTGTCAAGGATTAAAGCAGATTGATAGGAATGAATGGTTTATACACAATCCAAAATGCTAGTACACCATACCTCAAAAAAAAAATTCCAGTTTCCCAAATCCAGCCTGACTCTGTAGTGCAAAGATAATCATCAACATGATCGTAATGCGTTTAATAATCAATGCTAATGCTGACACACTATTCCTGCAGACTGCTTCACATTTCCTCTGGTATCTCCTTCATGCAACTGCTTATACTCAGTAAATATGCCTTGACTGTTCATATGGGGGATTTCACGATTTGGGTGATGTTTGTTACTGTGTTACTGTGTAACAGTCAGAGACCCGTCTTTTGTTTTCAGTTAAACGACCATTCAGTACTTATTGTCCTTTGGTGACAAACAATGATGGGAAACGTACATTACATTAAATCCATGTTCAGTCAAACAGCCATGTAGTAAATATTTATGGAGGTCCATAATAAAGTTCAGTATTACAAATTAAATATTTACAGATTTCATGCTGTTTTTACTGACCTTTGTGTGATTGTCTACAGTAAACCCAGTATGATCTCCGTAAATATTTAATTTGTCATATTGAACTTTAATATTGACCTGCATGAATAAGGTCTCTGACTATTACACAGTACTGTATATTCAATCAGGTCCTTAAAACACATCTAACTAAACTTTTATGAATTCTAATTTTGATTACAGTGGATATAAAGTCTACATACCCCTGTTAAAATTGCAGGCTTTTGTAAAACAAAACAAGATAAATCATGTCAGATCTTTTTCCACCTTTAATGTGACATAGCAACCAACAAAATTCAAGTGAAAAACACATAGAAATGTTTTAAAATGGAAAAAGGTAAAAGAAAATTATTATAATTCAAATAAAATAAAACTGACAATAACCTGGCTGCACAAGTGTGCACATCCTTTTATAACGGTTCATGTGACTGTGCTCAAGAGTAACTGTCATACACCTGTCATCAATTAAGTGATTCTGATTAACCCCAAATGAAGATTAGCTGTTTCTCTAACATTTTCTTGAGATCTTCTTGGTTTCCTCCTACTGTTGAAGTCATGGTCTATAACAAAGCTAACAAAGCATGTACAAGATCACTGTTGAAAAGTAGCAATTATTTCCAAAACATTAGATGTATCATGGAACACCATGAAGGCCATCATCAACAAGTGGAGAAAATGGGGCACCACTATGACATTACTAAGAACAGGACATCCCTCCAAAATTGACAAAAGGACAAGAAGAAAACTTATCGGGGAGGCTGCCAAGAGACCCATGGCAACATTAAAGGAGCAAGTACTGGTGAAACCCTACATATGACAACAATCTCTCATATTCTTCACATGTATGGGCTATGGGATAGGGTGGCTAGATGGTAGACGTTTCTCATAAAAAACATCCAAGCCTGCCTAAATCACCCCATACCATGAGTTATGGTCTGATGAGACCAAGGTAGAACTTTTTGAGATAATTCACAAAACCAAGACAGTTTATCACCCAAAGAACACCATACTCACGGTGAAGCATGGTGGTGGCAGCATCATGCTATGGGGCTGCTTCTCTACAGCTGGGACTGGGGATGAAAAATTACAGCACGATAACGACCCAAAGCACAAATCTATCCATATCCATCCAGCTTCAGAAGAAGAAGATCAAAATTTTGGAATGGCCCAGTGAGAGCCCAGATCTAAAGACTATCGAAAACCTGTGGAATGACTTGAAGAGGGCTGTGCACAGAAGATCCCCTCACAATTTGATAGATCTGGAGCATTTTTGTAAGGAAGAGTAATAAAATTGCCAAAGCTAGATGTGCTAAGTTAGTAGACTCTTACCCAAAAGACTCAGTGCTTATACAATATATTAAAAAAAAACAAAATGTGTATAATATGTAAAAATAACGAGAGCCTTACATTGTTGTGCAAATGAATTGCTCACGTCCATCACCAACGAAAGCAAGAATGAAAAAGGAAAAACTCAACTCTGCCTCTGAGAGTTTGCGTTTTCACATTCTATCACTCATACAGTAACTTGCTCTCTGAACAGTAATTAAGGTTTCAGATCCAGACTGTATGGAATGAAAAGCACTCAAATGGTCCTGGCTGGAAGCAGAGTCTTTATCATTCATGACAGACGGTGTTGCAAAGAGCAGTGCAGTAAGAGCAGCTTTTTTCCTTGCTTGCGCCCAGCTGATAAAGTAATTTGATGCTTTGCTTGTTTTCTGGACACAGCACTTTAGCTTAGAGTAAACGCCCAGAAAATAATCATCCATCTGACTTGTTTTAAAGAATAGTCCAATCAACCAGAACATGAAAGTTTAATAGGTTTGCCAGTGAGTACTGTTACAACCTGTTTCAGAGTATTTAGAGCTTTGCATAAACCTTGGAAAATGCTTAGTCAAAGTCTTTCCCCCTTTACATCAACCATTTTTAATTCCTCTCTCTATTAGTGCAAAAGAGAATGTAGCTATGCATTATGATGGCTTAAACAGCAGTCATATGATGTGAATTTTAGTCTTGTGTCACTCATGAACTGAATACAACAGGCTTAAAGGCCATTATTGCACACTTTAACTGTATATTCTTTCATCTTCAGTAAACACTTTATCCTGGTCAGGGTCGTGGTGCATCCAGAGCCTATCCCAGGATCACTGGGTATGATGCAGGAACACAGCCTGAATGGGACACCAGTCAATCGCAAGGCACCATGCACACACATTCACACACTCATTCACACCCTAGGGGCAATTTAACATAGCCAATCCATATGCTGGCATGTTTTTGGGAGGTGAGAGGAAACCAAAGAACCTGGAGGAAACCCACATGGACAAAAGGAGAGCATGCACAGAAACCCCTTTGCTGCTATAACAGCCTCCACTCTTCCAGAAAGGCTTTCTACTAGATTTTGGAGCGTGGCTGTGGGGATTTTTCAATTCAGCCAAAAGAATACAAGAGGTTGGGCACTGATGTCCGGCAAGAAGGTCTGGTGCGAAGTTGGTGTTCCAGTTCATCTTAAAGCTGTTCAGTGGGGTTGAGGTCAGGGCTCTGTGCAAGCCACTCAAGTTATTTCACTCTAAACTTGCTGGAACAGGTTTGGGCGTCTTAGTTCCAATGAAGGGAAATTGTAATGCTACAGCACACAAACACATTCTAGATAATTGTGTGTTTCCAACTTTGTGGGAACACTTTGGAGAAGAACCACATATGGGTGTGATGGATAGATGTCCACATACTTTTGGCCATATAGTGTACAATACCTAAAATGACATCTCCCGTGAGCCTAATGCTCAAGCTCCACCAACATTTCTCTGAACTAAAAATATTCAATTTAATTCAATTTAATTTTATTTGTACAGCTCTTGTAACAATAGACATTGTCACAAAGCAGCTATACAGAAATATATAAATTCAAGATATAAATTTTAAATTTATGAATTCATCCCTAATGAGCAAGCCAGAGGTAATGATGGCAAGGAAAAACTCCTTGAGACAATATGAGGCGATATGAGGAAGAAACATTGAGAGGAACAAGACTCAAAAGGGAACCCATCCTCATCTGGGTGACACCGGATAGTGCAATTATAAATAATTCCCTTCTATAATTGTATACTATATGGTCAAAAAAAGAGGCCTAAATCCCCCAGCATGAATCATATACATGAACCTTACCTAAATATACAAGGTTTAACTAAACTAATCCCTTGACACAAACCAGAATTAAACATATAAGGCAAAACCCCCTCTTCATCACTCACCTGAACTGAATGTACGACGCCTAAACCCCCTCCACGCTGACCTTAAATTAAGTGTACAGTGCTTCATGTACTTCATGTACAGCTATTGCACATGAAGTCTAAAGACCCCCAATCATCCACCCTAAACAACTATATGTGGTCTAAAGCCTCTGCCATTATCCACTTGAACTAAATATACAAAGACTAAACCCCAATATTACCCACATGAACTGGATGTAGGATGCCTAAAGCCCTTAATGCTGACCTAAACTGAACATAAAAGGCCAAAAGGCTATCTGTTACCCATCACCACAGGAAAAACATTGCTTGAACCACTGTACTATCCTATGGACTAGATTTCCAAATGTCCATTTCTCTGTTCTTTATTTATTATAGCCCCATACTGTATGCTGGATTTATAATGCCATGTACTTTGTCATGAAGACTTCATATTTCAGCTAGACTATACAGAATACTTATGGAAGGCATGACAATAAAACTGGCTTGTCGTGAAACCGAGGGTTCATTTTTAGATCACTGTCCACTGCACTCCCATACAAAAAGTCATTTAATTAAGAAATATATTACAAATGACAGAATATACCATGTCCTTATAGGTTCTTCAGCCAAGGTGTGAACAAGATGTGTTCTTTTACGAAGAATGGGAATAACCTAGCACCTGTACACCACTGTACACATACAAATGGAGGAACAAAGTCACACGGCGTGGAAGAAAGAAAGGCGTTATGAGATGGAAAAGTGACCGCAGCTATTCAGAGTCATACTCTTCATCACACTAATGGAGCTGAGTGAAGGTTTGATAGTTCCTGCCAGCAGGCTGATGGGTGGACTACATCACACCACGGCCATGGACAATAGAAATGGTGGGAATGTGCTCACTGCTTTGTTAAGGCTATGAATCAGGGCCGTACTGTGTATTACTGAGAGCCAATGAGACTTTACCTCTTGAGTACATCATGTAAAGCTCTGGTACAAATGTGTTGGCAATAACGCGTAAAAAACTTCCATATTAGTCTGTTTTTAAAATGCACCACGTGCTGTTGAATTCTTGAATATGACTGGTTAGAAGGTGGTGATTAATTTTCTTTAACAGCAGCTCTGACAGTAGTTCTGGCTGCAAGGCAAATCACAGTTTCTATAGTAACAACTAAATCATAGGGACTTGTATGGTGCACATTCCACATAATCTAAGTAGTAATCAACAGATTTAAAAAAAGAATCAGCTTCAGGATGGTAACAGTGATTCTGCTTCATGTCAGCCTGCATCACACCACCCCAGCTGCTGATTATTTTCCTATAACAGCACACTCCCAAGTGGCCTTTAATAAATCTTACTGCTATTCCTAATATCTTTAATTATTCTGTGTGACCCCGAGATAAGGTGATGTTTAGGTTTAGATAAATCCTGAATTCATGTAACATGATAAAAATTAATTCTGTATTGAAAAAACAACTGGTTTGGCCATGTGTGTATATGTATGTATGTGTGTGTGTTAGAAATGAAAACTCATTATTATTCTGTAGCACACTTTGTTTGTGTTGTACTCTACACATCTTTATGCACGTGTATGTGCAGTATAGTTCACAAATGCCAGACCTGGCAGAGGTGTAGCTGGAGGCAGAGCATTTCGTGTAAAAATAATGACTTTGTTTCAGTTTATGAATATGTACTACAGAATGCCATTCTCTCTGTAAAAGATAATAAATCACTACACTTAGGAAAAAAAGGTTCTTCAAGGGTTCTTTGGATAGCTAAGAGTTCTTAGTTTACTAAAAAGGCCCCTCTTACATTTGTACTTTACAAAAAATAAACCATCTGTTTTAGGATTCCACATAGAACGTTTAAGGGTTTCTCCAGAGGGACCACAAAAGAACCCTTTAGGCTGATATAACTTTTTCAAGGGCAAACACTATACAGTTGAGTGCAAGTTTGCATCTCTCATTATTCCTGGGTGAGAACAGGAAAATGTACACTCTCAGAAAGAGGTCCATTAATGCTTTGAACCCTTTAATGGTTCTTCTTTTGGGACAAACCAGAGAACCATTTAAGCTGGTAGATAGAACCTAGACAGAACCTTTTTTCAGTGTACATTATACTGCAGTGCAAAACTTTGCATCTCCTCTGATTTCTATATGAAAAATCTAAAATGTATACTCATACAAAAATGCTTTCTAAAGGGTTCTTTGAATAATTAAGGGTTCTTATCTTTCGGCAAAGGTTCTACTGTCTAAAAATGTACCACTGTAGTTCAGTGTTTGCACTTACTGCGATTTCTGTATGAAAAAGGGAAAGTGTACGCTTGTACATTTTTGTCTTAAGCTTTCTTTGGATAGTTAAGGATTCTTATCTCCCTAAAAATAACCTCACTGATACATTCTCTGAAAGGGAAGCCCACTGTTTTAGGGTACTACATAGAACCTTTAAGGGTTTACCCAGTGGGACAAACTGAAACCTTAAGGCTAAAAATGGAACAATTTTAAATTAAACAAACTTCTTTGATTGTTGGTTAAAATAAACTTCTTTGTCATCTTCACTATTTTTCTATGCTAGAAAATCGGTTACTCTAGTACCCTAAAGGGTTCCTCAGTTTGTCCCCAAAAAAGAACCTCTTTGGGAAGCAGAGAAACCCTGAGGAATCCCTTTTTTCTAAGCATGTAAAAGTATGAAAAACTTATGCACTCAGCTGTGTAGATGTCCTGTGTAACGTGAATTATTCTGTTCTGTCTGCCTATAATTAAAAAAAGCTTAATTTAAAAGCTGTGGCTTAAACGCTTCTAACACTCATTGTGTGCCATTAGAAAGAGACACACAGTAATTTGGTGTTCGTGCAGACGTCCAGCCAGACTGGATAGCTTAATGATGACATAAAATACTCAGGGATAATTTAAAACCATGCAGCCTGAGGAGGTTTTGGGATTTAGTGCTGCTTATAAACTTCCCTCTTTCTATCATAAATTCATTTGACACATTTCTCAACTCCACTAAACTCATAGTTTAGACTCTTAATTAGTTTAGAAAGTGTCAACTAAGACTTTAATTATGGTTCCACATTCCCACATTCTTATAAAATAATATCAGCCTTATCATTTTATTTATTAATTTTTTATTAAAACAGCAAAAAAGCTTTTATACTATGTATTTTATTTAGATTTTTTTAGAGAAATGTTACAAGCCTCAGTGAACACACTAAACTTGTGTGAAATGAACTCTCCCCTCCTTTATTAAAAAGGCAGTTCATGCGCTTAGAAATTCAAATGTAACTGAACTCCATCAGTGGGCAGTGGAGCTTCACACACTGGAGGAGTTTTTGAAGAGAAGACTCTTTATAGTGCAAGTATTCACTTCACTTAATATACTGTATGATATAAAGCATCATATATACAAAATCAGGGTACGTCTAAAGAGCATAAAGTATTCAATAATGATAAAGTGGCATATGCAAATTTCTAATTTGAGAAATTTCAAGGTCTGAAATAAGTTTAATCACACATCACAGTGATGCATGAACTTAAACAACGACATACACTGTCACTGTACATTCACACACTTAAGTGATGCCAGTGAAGAAGTATCCTAAACAATTATATTCATTCCCCCCAAAGTCACATGACCTAATTTAAGCCTGTACATCTGTATAATTTATATACAGATGGGTGACATTTTAAAGGGAAAAAACAGCATAAAATGTGTTAATAAGGTGTTTGGTCTTAAAGTGTTAAAGGTACAAAGAGAGTGTCACTCCAAAATCTCCCATAGGTGTTCAGTTGGGTTGAGATCTGCTGAGTGTGCAAGTCTTGGCATATAATTTACATCATTTTCATCCTCATCAAAGTGAGCTGAGCAGTGACAGTGGTGAGGAAAAACGTCCTAAAGTGGTGCTAATAAAGAAGAAACCTTGACTCAGCACAAGAACTTGTCCTACTCTGACCACCATGATCATAAATAATCAACTGTAATGATCTTTAAAGCATCATTAGTCAGAATAATGCCTGTCATCACCATTCATGCTTGTGCAGCTTTCACATTTTCCAAAATTATCCATCGTGTGATAACTGGTAGATGAATAGACTTTTTTTTTAAAAAAATATCTCTTCTCATGAGCTTTGGCAGCTTGTGTACTCTCCAGACAGACATACACGACTCTGAAATGGTGGGATTAAGTGCTACCCGGAGTGTGTTATGAGATGAAGAAGACATAATTATGTCCTTACACTAAAGGTCAAGCCAAGCAAAGAAATCAATAAGGAAATCAAGTGCAGAATCAGCAGAGACCAAGTAATTGATATTGACACAGCAGTTAGCAAGCTGCTCATTCTGTCATCCTAAAACCACTTTTTAATAAAAATGCAGGAGGTTTATTAACCTTTGGTGGCACAATGGGAACTGGGGTACTATTTGTTCTCACATCTCAGTGTGCATTAACATTCACAGTAGTAAACTTTTAATAAATTATTCAATGATATTTGCAGGGATATGAAGTGAAGAAACTTAAGAAACTAATTTCCAGTCTGAGCCTAGGTATATCTATCTGATGGAAAATCAATTATGAAAAAATTGCTTTAAAGGAACAAGCAAGAAATTAAGGCTAGAAAAATGTAGCTGATAAGCCAAAATATGTTTGATGTCCAAAGCATGCTTCTTTCATTGAATTGCAAGGATAATTTAGCTAACAAGTAAGCAAAGCTGAGATGTTCAATATCTCAAACAAACACAAACATACATGGTTTCCAACACTGTATGACACTAATATTGAAAAAAATGTACAAACTCACTAAGTGCAAGAGTGAAGTCGTGGTCCTAAGGTTGTACAATAGAAGTGATTCCAATAATGGTTTGTATTACTAGATTAATACTTTTATTCTGCTTTTTATGAAACTCCTTATGCATGAATTGCTACTGAGTTACTGGACCAGATACAGAGAAGATTCCATGGCAGCTCAAAAAGCAATCACAACATGGGGTACAATACACAAATGGCAACATGAAGAAAACGTGCCACACTGAAAAGCAAAACCTTCATTGTTTTACATTGCTTGAGCTCTTTAATGAAAAATGATCATCAGGGGATTGCTTTTTTTTACGAATTAAATGTGTGTCAGAAGTGCATGTAATCCACCTTTAAAAGCAATCAAATGCAATTCCATAGCAGATCAAATAGCAGTCATACTGGTGAAAAAATGTGAAATGCAATACATAAACAGTATTAATTGCAGGTTAGCTTGCACTTAGAAGAATTCCTTTTCAAACCATAGAATTCCGTACATCACTTTTGTGCACAGAGGTTTGTAAAATGGTAGACGCAAAGTGTAAAAACAACTTATTTTATTTTGCTGCTCAGGAATCAATGAAGCACTCTTGGGGATTGGAAAAAAGATCACAGTATGTGTCTTTTGAAAGATTTCCCATGCATTATGTATCCTTTTATTCTTTTCTATACTGAGAGCCACTTTATGGAGATGGCAGAGATGACTTTAATGTGAAACGTCAGCTTTGCCTCAGGGAGAGGGACTGATAAGATGGTCTTGTATTAAAAAAAAAATAGCAGACTAGCTTATGGCTTCCCACAAAAGCCATTTTCTGACTATATATGTCACTTACACCATGGCTTTATAAAGATGAAGGCCACTGCAGGCTGTACAGGTCATTTTAATGAAATAGCCTCATACGTGTTTCCTTCCTGTATTGCCTACAGATGAGGTCGTTTTAGTAACAAGGGGTTATTGCACAAACAGAAAGACCAACAGAAGAAAGGAACAAAATGAAAAGATTGAATGAAGGGAATTGCAGAGAAAAACACATGACTCATTTTTATTATTATGGCAAGGTTGAAGACAAAATATTGTTGATATTAAAATATTTATAAATTAATGTGTATCAGCAGCTACTAGAAGAAATGAGAGCATGCTTATATGCGACTGAATTATAATAAATACAGTTATTATAAATAGTGAAATATAAAAAAAATAGCCTGAACGTTGCACATGAACATCCCACCCAGGCAAAAATACCATTTCAATAACTGAGCTTCTAATGCGTTACTGACCTTTACGTTTTTTAGGGAAAGTACTGTTTCAGTGGTCGATACTGAGTAATTCTTTATCTTCCTTAAATTTCTTAAATACTTACAGTTAAGCCATAACCACTGGATTACATCTTTAGATGATTAGCAAACATTAGCAGAACATTTATACCATAAAATTTTCTTAATTCCTTCATTCAGGTGGAAGCTATCACATGCGTCCTCTGAGACGTTGGAAGCTGCCATATCTTTTCAAACACACAGGACAGCTGAACACGCTTGGAGGAGAGCCATAACTGAGCTATTCCATATACATGAGCTCACAGATGGCCACAACTGGCTGGTGTAGCTGTACACAGCAGGAAAATGCGTAATGGCATCATTCCCACTCAAAGAGAAGAGCCAATTATTCTGCCTTGGACACATAGCAACACATGGCTAAGGACAGGCTGCTTTACTTTTGCACCATTTGGAAGTGTATTTTTTATTCAGAATATTGGATATTTTTTTGAGAAAAAGCTAAGGTGCTAACTGATTGAGTTCAGCTGACAAAAACTCTAAATCTAAAAGAATTTACTGAGTGAATTCATACCACTTTCATGCCATGTAGGATACTTTTGGAGGATGGCAAATCTTCCCATTATTTTGACTTGAAATGGACTTTTCATCTAATATAAGCTAGCAATAGTTAGATAACTGTGTTTAACATTAGTGCATCTTTATTAGAAATAAAGTTGAGTGGTGCAATCAGCTGAAATTCATTATGAACTGAAATCTAAAGTAAAATTCCTATTTTAAGACTTTCCTTTGATGCAGAGCCTGTTCATGTAGGCAGTTGCATCACTTTTGAGTGAAGAAATCACATCTATAGAAAAGCTCCCAAATGTCCAACTCCCAAAATTCCCACTCAGAGTAGCGATGAGTGAGACCATTCGTTTCCATTTCAATGAAAAGTCTTTGAAAAGTCTTCTTGAGTATATAAAAAGAGGACATTTGTGATAGGTACAGTGAGAATTTGCAAACCTGGATAGTTGTGTGAAATAAATAATTGGAGACAGGTCTTGTTTATTTACAGAAATAATCCAAGCTCAGTTGTTCGTGTTTTGTATAATACAATAACAAATTGCTTAAAATGTTCAACTGAGATCTTCAAATTCAGCACATTTTTCATGTTTCTACCACATCGCTCAATTCAGACTTCACATGTTAGTTCAAGTCGTTCGGTCTCTCCCACTGTGGCTTAAGCTTTTTATGCCGAGTTGAGTGAAAACTAGAGAATGAGTTGTGACTGGAAGATTAATGTCTCGCTTTTGTCTTTGGGTTTCAGCGAAGCTCTCCTGTGTATTCTGTCAGTGTGAAAGTGACTCAGTGAGCAGGCTCTCCGTGTCTTGATGTCTACGTAATGTCACATCATGTTCGCTAGTTTTCACTCAGACTGCTGTAAAAGACTTGAGCAGCCTTGAGAGCGAGCAACTGTACTGACAGCTTCTCATCCACACTGAGCATCAGGATATCAGTGGAAAGAACTCCGGCATTTCCTCTACTATTTTTTTTTAAACTTTAGACTGAAGTGCCGAGTTGAGTTTATATGAATTGGCAGTTAGTTCTGCTGGAATGCTGCTTTATTTTTATTTTCATTTTGGCCTGTTTTTGTGTTACGTCTGTACTTGAGGAATACCGGAGGAACCTGTTTACATGTTTCCAAACCCATTTATAATGGAGGTCTAAGGGCAGTTGTTGAACTCCACATGTTTACAATATACGATTATATAACACAAATTCATAACTAATTCATAAATTCAACTATCAAACTATAATAATAAACATTACAGTGAGACAGACATGAGAAAAAGTCTTATCAAAGTTGTTTTTATGGACGTCCAGTACTGGAGCAATGCAATAAAAGAAAGAATAAAACACTTGGGGACATGCTGTTATAGGAAAACAATCAATGACGGGGTGTACAATTACCAGCCTGACCAAAAGATTATTTTCGAATAACAGCAAGTGTTTTGTTCCTCTTATACCACAACAATTTGCCAATGATTACAATTTTTTTAATTTATTCAAGAATGACATGCACTTATCCATTTATAGTTACATTTAATGTTAGAATATCCACTTATCACTTATGTTATAGCAGTTATAAACAGTTGTTCCCTCACTATCTGCTCTTTTTCTCTCTCTTGAAGTTAATAAAACAAAAAAAGCCCTCAAAACCTATTCCCTGTGTCAGAAAACATAAAGTTACAGCTCTAACTCTGAACGTTACAATGCACTAACAGTGGAGACTCCTTCCAAAAAATGCTAAATAAACATCTCTTCACAGAAAATGTCACCATATTAACAATTACACACATTTTGTTAATCTATTTTTTGTGTCCATCATAAAAATCCCTGTGAATGAGCTGTTACTATAGAAACGATAATGAATTACAGTTAGAACTACTGTTAGAGCTACTTTCATAGAAAATTAATCAACCTTCTGATCAATCAGATTCAGCACTCCTGTTATTTACACTTTCCTGAACATTTTGTGGTTTCCATGCGCCACCAGACCCAAACAACTATACAGGTAATATCAATGCAAATTCTTCCCACTGAGTGAATAATACAGATTTGGAGCCTCATTTACAAGTACTGAAGACTGAAGAAAGAAAAAAATCAATTAAATGAAACAATTGCCCTTAGACTAAGTGCGTTTGGAGTTGTTCTTTCCTTAGTGCATAATTTGAATCCTTTTTTTTGGTGACACATTTAAGTAGAAGATTAAGATACAAAACTCACTGGTAACACAATATTCTTATACCGAGAAGCTTATTGGAAAATAAAATACTGCCTGTTTTGGATTATTTCATCACAGATTAACGAAGCTGTCTTTTGTGTTTCTACTCTGCAAGGTTGTAGTTTGAGAAATTAATAGATGCGGAAATAAGGAATGTTAAAATGTTGGGCTTACAAGCTATAGATTTCTAGCATATTATCACCAACACTGGAATTGCTAAAATTAATCTTTATTGACTAGTGTAAGTACAAAATAATGCATATTCAGAGTTGTGTTGAGAGTGCTTAGTGAAGATATAGTATCAAAATTGCAGTTTATGTATATGGTAGCAAAATTGCCATGTTCAGACCTCAATGGAACTACTGACTTAAGTGCTATTCAGAAGTTACACAAAAGTTGCACACACAGGGTGGAATTTGCCTTAATGGTGGCTTGATTCAGTGATGCACAACTCTTACGATTTTTGTGTGTTTCTTGTGCAATGCTGACTCGAACAAGGAGCAGTATTAGGTCCAACATCTGACAGTGATGTAACGACTATATATCATGCTGATCTTTTTGTTTGGGCTGTAAAAAAAAATATTTTTTTAAAAAAACTATGAAATGCCAGTTGAAGCCAGTAAGGAAACAGCATCATCAACTTTTCTTATCTCAAGGACCAACTTTTTTATGGAGACATTTACAAAAAACTTACTTACTTAAACACACTTACTTAAAATGAGCTGTAAGTATAGCAGATGAGTGCTTGGTCAGCTTATCCTTCATGCTTTTTCTTTATAGGAGAGTGCATCGATTTAACAAAATAGTCAGCATTATTATATTCATTCAACAACTCAAAACAGTGAAATAAAAGCATGATAAAATAGCCTACCTACCTTGCACAAGTAACGATTTCATAACCTCGATTTAGTTTTTCATGGCTTTATTAAGGAGCTATCAGCGCATGTTATAATAAAGATAAAATGCTAAATAATAGTATGTGCTGGATCAAGTTCTATTTTATAAGCTGAGAACAACCAAAGTAGTCCATGTGGAACTAGGATAATTAGTAGATACGTGACTTTATCTTGGATTTGTTAAGCAACGTATGAAGAAGAGTGCTGTGTGATCTTAATGCTCATTACCATGTTGGTGTTTGTTAAAACTGATTGATCTGATTGGTAAAGAACGCCGTGCTTGTTTTTGGACCTCAATAATTGCTCTTCTATTTTAGTTTTGGTTGCTAGATCAATGTAGCCTTATTTATTGTGTGGATGCTCTGTAGACAGTGAGTTTTTTCACTGGGTGTTTGGTGTGACTGCCATTTTTGTTTATGTCTGTGTTTTGGATAGAAATGTTGCCTATTTGTTTGTTGTTTTGGCTCAGTTACACCTGAACAGATAAAAAACTGATTTTGTTTGTTATCCAGTACCATGTTGTACAATATATTCCTCTTTTGTCTTCTCCATCTGTGTGCTGTTTCGTCTTATAGTATGCCATATATCTCACCCATCCACACAACCTTTTTATCTTCATTTAATCATTCTATTATGGCCCGACCTTAGACCAGGACACAACAAAGCATCTGTTTATTGTGATAATGGTTTAATTATTTTAGTGTAAATTGCACGGCAACTTGAGGAAGGACTTTAATGGTTTTGTTTACAATCACAAACCCAAGCCACACATTATCGTCCTTAATTATTTACAACCTGGAGTCATTTGGAAATTTGGGAACTGCAGGTTTCATGAAGCCAAATGCGAAGCAAATGAGATTTACCTAGATAGAAGACGAAAGAAAAAAAAAGTCTGGGGAAAGAGGCAGAAAATTTACACTGTGCCTTTATTTTAAACTAATTTATACATATAGCAGCATTTTGGAACAGGAAAACAATAAAATGAGCGACTCCCTCACTTTCCTCACTTTTATTCATGTGTGGATTACAAATGTTTTTCCCTGTTGTTCATTTCCCTCCATTCATATGCACATTAAATATGGGCGATTGTGTTTTTTGCTCTCTGTCTCTCAGCTTGTCTCCATCAGGAGCAGCAGGTGTGTATAGCAGGCCTTTAAACCCCAGCTTATTCCCAGCAGGTGTGCGCAACATAACGAGCCTCAGTAAGTGCAGGAAACACGGCACATCCATGTCTCCAGCTGAGAAACACAAAAAGAAGTTCATATTGTGCACTACAATGGCTTGTAATATTGTTTAATTTGTTTTGCTGCTGCAGTATTGTGATGTGACCCTATCCATTAATGCTTTGGCAGCAACTACCGAGCAGTTAGTGTTCAAAAATTTAAATTCAGTGCAAGACAGGAAGAAAATATGCCAAATATTTACAATTCAGGTTCTGTTCTGTCAGTCAGGTCCTTGGTCTTCATACGTCACTTAGCAATCCCAAGAAAAAATGATATGCAATATTTACTAATCATGATAATTCAAAAATGGGTTCTTTGAATGCACCTGAGAACTTGGTTGTTTTTAGCATATTGAGTTGTTTGAGATAACTGCATGCTTCTCTTTTGGCTGGGAAATCAAAATCAGTGAATGCCTGGCTAATGCCCATAGTATGGAAGCACTGGGAGACCTCTGAAAAACTAACTTTTCTTTTTTTTCTTGCACACAATGTAGTAAGACATGCACAGTTTCGTTTAATATGTCTACGGGATACTAATTTGAGTCATAATGTTTGCACAAGATTTAACTACTTTATTTGTGCTAATGAAATTGTGTCCAAGCATTGGTGTATTTTTGTTCATCTAAAGAATGGTTTCACCTCAGGTAGTGGTGGTTTATGAACTCCAGCTATAGCTGCTTGTTTAAATTGTGACATTCACTGTGTGAGGAAATCACACTTATAGCTAGCAAGGTATCAGACATTTTTAGACAGACTGACTATTTTTACCACCATGGTTGTTAAACTGGCTCCTTACACAACATGATATTTTGCAGGAAGATAGCCTAGGCAAGGTTAAGAAGTAAATAAAAACATTTCCATGTCAATTTGGTGAAATATATTTATGACTTCTTAAAGTTGAGGTGTCAAAGTAAATTATAAACAGTTGTTTGCCAGAATTCAGTCACTGAGACTTTCAAGTCATGTAGGCTTACTTCCTGTCATTCCTGTCATTATGGACAGATTTCATGTTAGGAATGAAATATAGTTCAACATGGTATCACCATTTACTACATTTGCTACATTTGACATGAAACAGTGACAGACAGGAGGATAAGTAATGCAATAACAAAGCAAAGTCAATAAATACATTTAATACAGACAATACACTATATAGTAAGCTATAAACTATACAATATACAGTACAGTAAACAAATTATACAATAAACACTAAACATTTGAAAACTACAATTTATTGCACAGTAGTATTTTAAAAGTGTAAACTCTGTTAATACTTCTGAGCAGCAGTATGAAGGTGACTTGTGCATGTGGGTTGAATATTATGTCTTTCGTATTATGTGTCTCTCGTGTAATATGATATCTGATGGGTTTTCCCAGGCCGCCACGCATATTTTAGTCGTTTAACTGGTATTTTGGGTTCAGTTTCATGTAGGTAACCTATCACCTATTCCATTTACTGTCAAATGTGAGTTTTGTTCCGTTATCCATAGAGAAGTAGCATCTAAATCACCCACACATGATAATATGAAATGCTCCAATGTCAGGATTAATAAAGAATTAACAGCATTTGTTGCTGCTTTTTAATATTCACAAAACAAAAGTCTAAGAAAAGGTGTGTAACTAAAGCTGTCTAACTTTGCCTAGAGCATTTAAGCCAGGGGTGTTCATGTAACAGAAAAATGTGAAGGTCAAATTACATAAAATTCCTTTCTTATAAAGGTCTGAATAAGCAACTAACATTACTGAATGGTGATGAGTTACATTTTAATGCTTAACCATGAATGATTATTTACAAGCTATAAATAAGACAGTTTGTTGTGGTGCTTCATGTTACCACTTTTGACTAATGGCATGAACTCTGAACAGATGAAATGAAGCTAAAAGTCTAAAAAAAAAATTTTATAAACTTGAATTGCAGGTTCCAAATCAGGGACTGCACTCTCACTGCAAAATAGTAGTATTGTATATTATGAACACCATTGTAGAAAGTATGAAGTAAAAATATTTCTGACCTTTTATGTAAAGGATACAACTGAGGTGGCCCAGGTTTAAAACACTGTAACTTGACGTGTGTTTTTAGCTAATAATACTCTTCAGACATTCTGTTAGAGTATCAAAGTTTCAGTACAAGTTTATGTAGTTATTCAAAGAACTTTTCCCCCTTTTTCTCCCTAATTTGGTCTTAGCCAGTTCCCACCCACCAGCCAGCTCTTCCCTATCATATGACAGCTACCAACCATATTGTAGTATCGTGTTCGTTCTATCTTCAGGATATCACAAGTTCAAATCCTGACAATTCCACAGCCATCAACCGCTGGGAGTCCAAGAAAGCTAAATATTGGCCATGCTGTCTGGGTGGGAGGGATGAATACTCTCTCCCATGTCAATCACTGTGACACTAGCAAATTGTGGGTGTCCGTGAGCTCCTGTATGTGGAAGAGGGCAGATGATGCTTACCATTCCAGCAGTTCAAGAAAGATGTGGTTGGCTAGCTTTGCATGTCGTGGACCCTCCCCAGCTCGTAACTGTCATATGATAGGGGAGAGCTGGCTGGTGGATGGAAATTAGCCAAGACCAAATTAGGGAGAAAAATTGTAGTAGCTATGAATTATTCATTACACACAGTGAAACTAAACAAAAAAGTTACAGATTTATGAGAGAGAGTAATATAAGTCTGGACCCACCATGTGTGTTACATTTCAGTAAACCCTGTTTATATCCTTCTGTATCAGCATTATTCAGTAATCGCAGTAGAACTAATAGGAAATGTTCAGTATGTCTGGACCCACTGACACCTCCTGGGAGCATTTTACCGATTAAACGATGATCCCAAAAATAGACTTCCACTGGGTGTTTATATGGTTTTTTTTTTAATTATTTTTTTTTGCATGATGTTTCTGTTGTGCCTCGGAGGACAGTTATGCTATTCCATCTCTCCAGGTGGGCACATCACACAGGAATAGATTGTCATTTCCTGTCTTTCTGACACTTCTGGAAATACCAAGCCCCTTCCTGCAGCTGTGACCCAGAATCCTGCAATAATCATCCTCACCCCAGGCTGCATCCCGTTCACGTTACACCAGATCACAATAACTGGCCGGGATTCATGACTAAAAGCTCAATAGGAAGACATTCAGCATTTAGCTTCAGGCTTTATTCATAAAAGGAAAATTGGTATTATTCGTACAAAGCTGGCCTATTTTAGTGTTATTTGAAACCGTCTGAACCAAAGAGTGTAATTTCATTTGGTAATTTCATGCATTAGGGGCTCTCCTAATCTTCTGCCTAGCGTGACTGATGGGTAGGTCATGAGGATTCAGAAACTGCTCTCCTCGGGCCAGAATAAAAGTGGTGGGAACGAAGAGATCAATAGTTGGCAGTGCTGTGTCTGTGTGTGTGTGTGTGTGTGTGTGTGTTACAGCATAGACTGACTTCTCTCAGAGCTACATATTGTTAGAGTGAGCAGCTGTGTCAAGTTAAGAGCACCGCTTCATCAACCGCCAGCCTTGCTTGGCTGAGTTTTTCCGATTCTCCAGCACTCGACTTGAATCCCGACAGTGCATGTCACCATTATGGAGTTATCAAAGTCCACCAACTAATGTGCCACGACAGAATGGAGATGAGTGAAAGGCTTTATGATTGTCATTCCGTATGTGTTGTCACTATCAGATTGTGTAGCAGCGGCTCAGCACATTGAGCTTTTCTAAGCAGAGATCCGAATCCCTGAGGCCAAATAATTATAAAGTAATGACATCAGACTGAATCCGATGGGCTTTGTGCTGGATGAGCAGGATTTGGAGTTTTTGTATTCTCTACACATCTCCTCCATTGAGGATGAGGCAAGGAAATATGCTTGCTCAACAGTAGAATCATGCATGCATCTCGGTTTAATTTAAATCCATTTTTTCCTCCATCCTTTTTTCTGTTCTGTTCATTAACTGAGTATTTTCTTAAACATTCACACGTTAGAGAAATACCCAGCTAGTACTTATCTAGCAATCAGAAACAATCATGCATGGTCTAAATGAGCAGGCTCTTCAATTGGACTTATACCACAGCATATCTGATTGGTCAAATGGTATTCATTAATTTTCTATAACAGTAGCTTTGAGAGTAGTTATGGCTGCTAGGCAAATCACAGGTTTATATTAATACACTCATTCTAATATGCTATATGGCCAAAAGTTTGTGGACATCTGACCCATATGTTCTTGTTGAACATCCCATTCCAGCTTTAGTTCCCATTTGCTGTTTGTCTTTACATGTTAAATCTTTACTAGTTAATCATATATGCTAAAAACCTAGTAATGTTAAACATTATGAATGTTCACGTTGGAACATTAATGCTCAAAGTGTTGCCGCCTTCGGAGTGTTACAAGCGTTATTTCCTCCTTCCAAGCGCTTGTTGATTCATGATGCCAACACACACATGCACACACACACACTCTCACACACGCACCAGGAGGCTGTCTGAAAACATGTTGCATTCATTCGACTGTACACATACACTTACTGCAAGTCTAATTATTTTCTCATTTTACCATCTTTATTTCCTACACACGAGTAGTCGTTTTTTAATACTGCTTCATTAAAATGTATTATATGAATTTTTAAAAAATATTATATTAATAGATTTTGCGATTATAAGCATGACATGGACTTTATAAGTTGTGTATAGGAGTTTTTACTTTTTTTTTGTATTAGGCTTAGATATAGATATGTAATGAGCAAACGGCAAAAGTGGCAAAGAAAACAAAACGCTCCCCAAGATGACATGAGAAAGAAATCTTGTGAGGGACCAGACTCAAAAGAAAACTTATCCTCTTCTGGGTGACACCAGGCATTGATCATTACTACATATACAGTCATATAAAGAAAATGCAGACAAAACAGTACTGATGAAAATGTTCAGAATGTTAGGTATAAGTATATTCTGAATATGACTCTTGATATGAAAATATCAGGCATTAAAACCAAACCCAATAAACCTATTTGACACTAATTTGCCTGTTTTGTGAATACGTAGTAGTCGTATTGATGTAATATTTGTAGTAGACAGATACTGATTTCTTATATGCAAATTTGAGATTCATGTTTTCTGAATACATCCTTGTCAACTATGTTCCCCATACTATGTAACATAGTTGACATTTTCACCTTATTTCCAAGCTTGTCATTGAATCTGTTGCTGAATGGCATTTTTTCTATCAGCCTAATATAATTTTTTGACATTATTGTGTTACTAAGGTAATTTAAAACAAGAAAATCATAAAAAAATCTACATAATGTAGTTGACGGTTCATTAATGAAGAAAGGAGACTCACCAAAATATGTGCAAAATATATCTATACTAAATGTTTGTTGACTAAAAGTAGACTCTTGTCATTTTTCTGACAGAATTAATCATAATAAGTAATGTTTGTGTAGAATATGTATCATATTTAAGGCAGTTTAGATACAGCATTGTGAAGAATGCCTGTTGATTAGCCTGCTAGCTAAACTAGCAGATTAGCGAGTTAGCACTCTGAATAAATCAACACAGAGACACTAAACAAATACACTTTCTGTTTAAGTCAATTGAAAAGGTGTTACAGGGTATAAGCTTCTCATATTTTAAGTCTGACAGAACTGGGTCTGACAGAACTGGGAAGTGCTTTTTTTTTTTTTTTTTTTTTTTTTTTTTTTTTTTTTTTTTTTTTTTTTTTTTTTTTTGTTACTGTGGATTCTGTAGTGTAGTGGTTATCATGGTTGCCTCATATGTGAACACTCTCTGGTTTGAAACTGGGCAAAAAACAGAGAGGTTATTTTAATATTTGTGTGACCAAAGGGGAAAAAAATGCAATCATTGCTCTATGTTATTCAGAAACAGCCTCACAGTTAGTAGCTGTATACACAGTATATTACTTACCACAGTTACAGTTTTAAAACACACAAGAAAACACTGATTTCCATCATCACCCTCGTTAGTATAGTGGATGGTAGCTAAAACTCCTAAACTGTTTCCCATTCATTCTCTGTGGTAGCTCATTCTCTATACTAACAAGGAGCATTTTAAAAGTGCATTTTATAAGTATTATATTGTAGAAACAGCTACTCACTGTGAGGCTGTTTCTGAATAATATAGTGAGATGTTTGCAGGTTTTTTTTTTTCTTTTTTCAGTCCCACTAATATCAAAATGGCGACTACTGTATGTTTCTGGCTGGTTTGGATTATTATGGCAGTCCAAAACCACTATGGATGTAATATATTTTTTGGCCACTAAGGCTTTGACCTAAAACTCATTTCTAGTTAGTGCGTTGTATGGATCCTGAGACTTACTAGATTACTATTGTGTAATTCTAGCTACATTCTGTGTTCACTGATCAAAGGTAAGATGCCTGTAATAATCCAAATATAAATAATCCAAACCAGGCAGAAAGTGACAGGTGGAGATACTGTACACTATACTAAAGAGGAGGACGGTGTAAATCATTGCCTTCTTTTCGCTTAAATATTATACTGTGGAAACAGCTGCTCATTGTGAGGCTGTTTCTAAATAACCTTTGTTCAATATACTGTATGTGGTGTGAAGTTTCTGCTGTTCACAGAAATGAACAAAGTAGCAGTTATGTTTCTGCCTGGTTTCAGGCGAGGGACCTTTCATGTGTGAGGCAAGCGTGATAACCACTACACTACAGAAACCACAGCAATAAAACCACTCCCTGCTTCTGTCACAGCTAAAATAAGCACCAAACTAAAGCTTCTAATCTATAATTACGTTCTTGCCATCCTGCATTTACTTAAATACAGGGTGTGTTTGTTTAGCGTCTCAGTGGTGATTTGTTGGTGACGCTAATCTACAAGAAATGACAAAGATTGAAGGCATTTATTTAGCGTTTTTTGTAAGGAGTCTCCAATGTCAGTGCAGTAAAAGTCAGAGGTAATGGAGTATTTTTAAGTTTTCCGACACTGGAGAACTGTTTTGCGGTTTCTCTGTAACTTACTTTTTTTTTTGTGTGTGTGTTCTGGTTTTTTTTTATTAACTTCAAGAATTCAAGTCTTATTAACTTAAAGAAAGAAAAAAGGGATAACAGGAACTAACTCATTTCCACAACAATAAATGTAAATATAAACTGATTTTAAAAAAAAGTATGATGTGGTGTTATTTAATAAATAAAATAAATTGTAATCACTGGCAAATTGCTGTGGTGTAAGAGTAATACAACATTTGGAGACATAATGTTATAGGAAAATAATCAACTTCCTGTTGAGCCACATCACAGCATGGCATCAGTGATTATTTTCCTATAAAAGCACACCATCAAATGTTTTATTCCTTACATACAGTATAACATACCAATTTATTCTATATATATTTAAATTTTAAAACTGAGAAATATTTTTTTTTGTTCATTTGGCTAATTTTTAATCAATTTTGTCATTCAATCCAATGTCAAATGACGACAACCCAAAAATTTAGAAGAAATCAGTCTGAATCCCAACAGTTGTTGTGTGGTAGCCTTGTCTACAAAATTGCCTATGAGGAGTAGTTAATTGAGTTTTCCAATATACAAAACAGTTAAAGTTCATCCATCATAATGGATTTCTGGCACTAATTCTCTGCCCTCAAGTCCAGAGGTGTGTGTTGGTTTCTCATTGTCTTTTTGTAACTCAAGTATTTAATTAACTGGCTCAGGTTTCAGAATCATTAAAGCTGATATCTTTAGCACTATTTTAATACATCATCAAACCAAACATTTCATTAACAACTAATAGTTCAAATTATGGTTTTCAAACATTTCAAAGGTAAGCATCATTTCCAGTCTTTTATACAGACCTGAGCTTTAAAATTTAGGGGGTGTGAAAAGCAACAGTATTCAAAACTCTTTACGTGACCGAGCCTGTAAGGTGTCCTCTAGCCTGTTTCACAGAATGCAGCTCCCTCCGTTTGAAAGAGAGCACACACTCCCCGAGGGCCATCAGACAGAAAGCACAGTGAGCAGTGGAGTCGTGGATGTGTGTGTTCATGGAAACAGAGTTTAACACACTTAGACAGGAACATAAACACACTGGGAGCTTCTCTCTGGGACGACAGGATCCACACACATACACACCTGCTGAAAAATGACCTGCACCAGCAGGAACAGGATAAATTCATGCTGGTTTAAGCTCTATTTAGCAGGAACACACACACACACACGCACACACACACACACACACACACACACACATACACACATACACTCACTTACTTTGGAGACTGATAATTAAAGCTTACTGAGTGATCTAGCCAGAAGCTGTTCACAAGCCTCCCCTTTTTTGTTCTGTGGAAGTCGTACCAACATTGGCAAGAACAGCAATGGTCTGCTTTTACCTCAGGGTGCCTCATTACACAATTGCAGGAGAAGGTTGTGATGAAACAGACAGAAATGGATGGGTGTTTTTTTTTCATTAAAGACTTCTTATTGAGGAGTCTGTTATCTTTAAACACTGATATGTCCTTATTAGAGAATCACGTGGGTTAGGAGAAGATAATAAGTATGTTTACATTTTTAAAAAAATAATCTAATAACTGTGATGCACAACAACCACAGCACTGTTGAATTCTCATTTGTAGTTTGTCAGAAGGTGTTGATTAATTTTCTATAACAGCAGCTCTGACAGTAGTTCTCCTTATAGTAACAACTTACACAGGGACTGTATGGTTGCTGCTCCACAACATATATATATATATATATGTTTTTGTCTTTTTAACTTTAAGGTTGGTGAGGGAACAACTGTATATAGCTATATGACATTTTAAGAAAAAAATAAATTTCACATGACTCCATGGCATCATTGATTATATTCCTATAACAATATGTCCCCAAGTGTTTTGTTTCTTACATATGCAGTTATGAGCTTCGCACCTGGACGTTTTAATTAGGAACTTGATAATGATGGCATGTGGAAATTTATTTATTTAGCACATAAATATAATGTTTTTTGTTGTATTATTAACTTGATGAAAGACAAATAAGAGGCTGGAATTATATAATTTGTCTCATAGGGGTTCAATATTAAACATAATAAATGGATAAAAATGTAAACAGTGTTGATCTTTAATTAATAAATTATTGTAATTGTTGGGAAATTGATGTGGAATATGGGACAAAAAACACTTCGGGACATGCTGTTATAGGCAAATAATCAGCTTAGCGTCCACTGAGCATCAGGCCTGTTGTCGATTATATAATGTTTTATTCCTTATACTATATTATTGAATGCTGCAGGGGTTCCCCAACTTTTTGCAGCCATGGATTCCTTTCTGTGAAAAGAAATGGAAAATCAAAGAGATTTGTTTAATGAATATAATCAAAATATTTTTAGAAAAAAAAAATGTATTGGATGTAATATATTTGTAGCCACTAACGCTTTATGGCGCTGTTCCCTCGCACACCCACCTAAAACTTAGCACTTGTACTTCACATAAAACTTAACATTTCTAGTTAGTGTGTCGTGTGGATTCACAAAACTGGACACTTACTACACTACTACTGCTAAGATAAGATTCTTTAAAAAATAAATTAAAAGATTTTAAAATAAACTAATGATTGTACGTTGTCTATGCAGTTGAAGAGTAACCGCTACTTAAGGCAGCTCCTAGATATGAGCTTTTTCATCATGCTAAACCAGGACTGATCTTTTTCCCAGTGTTGTCATCTCTTTTCAGGGGAAAGGAGCTAAAGCACGCTTATAAAGTCACTAGAAGATGATGATGATCAGTGATTAGTCATTAGGAACACTGGTGGTCAGTGATTAGTCATTAGGAACACTGGTGGTCAGTGATTAGTCATTAGGAACACTGGTGGTCAGTGATTAGTCATTAGGAACACTGGTGATCAGTGATTGGTTGTTGGGAAACAATGGTGATCAGTGAATAGACATTAGGAACAACGGTGTTCAGTGATTGGTTGTTCAACTCATATAACCTCGAGTTCATGACAGCCACTAACATCTGCTCAAAAAGTCGCTAGATTTGTTGTTTTGATTAATGTGATTTTTTTGTGTGTGTGTTTGCCCTTAGATATGGTGATAAATGCCATCAGCTTAAATAGTTAACTGTGTTAACTACACATTATAAACTAGTTTCTTTTAAAACCATATCATGGAACATACTTAACACTGGCACTCAGTAGTTGGACCTTAGCACCATGTCGATTGACGTTACATTTTGCTAACTCATCAATATTGGTGTTGAATGGCTAACACAGCTGTCACAAAAGTAATTATGGCGCTTATGTTAGCTGTGGCAGAAGTGGGACAGTGTTTTGTTTGCATGGTTTCTGTAGTGTAGTGGTTATCACGTTCGCCTCATACGCGAAAGGTCCCTGGTTTGAAACCGGGCAGGAACACAACTGCCATTTTGGTCACGTTTGGATGATTTAGCTAAAACTCCCTAAACCATTTCCCATTCATTCTCTATGGTAGTGCTAAATAGTGCTAAATCACTATGGATGTAACATATTTTTGGCCACTAAGGCTTTGACCTAACCACTTGACCTAAAACTCACTTCTAGTTAGTGCACTGTATGGACCAGAGACTTACTAGATTACTATTGTGTAATTCTAGCTATGCTCTGTGTTCACTGATCAGATACTTTTTTAAAATAAATTAAAAGATTTTTCTTTTAATAAATGAATGACTGTACATTGTCTACGCAGTTGAAGCGCTTCTTAAGGCAGCTCCTAGGTATTTGCTTTTTCATGAATGACTTGCTAAACCATGAATTAATTTTTTACCTTACGGCCAGCATTATAAAGTTTTTAAATGTTTACTGTTATATTTGTAACTAAATCGCAGTATCGCATACATGCTGCCACCTTGCCCGCATTACTAATGTAATTATAGCTTGTGTCTTACAGTTTAACATGAATGAGGCGATACTGTGAATGATCAAAGGACTGTTGTTTTGACTAATATGAAGGTTTTTTGTGTTTGCAGTTAGACATAATGATAAATGCTTATGCATTGGCTTAGATAGTTAGTTGTGTTGTGTGTCTGTATTTGTGCCTTTCAAATGATTTAACTTGTCAGATTTTTTTGCATTATAATACAGAGTACATACCTGGTCTAAGTAGTGGGAAGTCGGCTATCCAACACCGATATTTATGATAAGGCAAAATCAACATGGTGCTAAGGTCCAATTACTGAGTGCCAGCATCAGATATGTTCAATGATATGGTTTTAAAAGATACTATTTCATAATGTACTGTCTGAGAGCAAAGCTTTTTGAAACTTTTGTGAAGCCAAATTTATAAAACTTCAGTCTCTTCTGAAATCCAGATGTTGCAGAAAAGTAGAATAGAATTTGCCTAAATTAATTGCCAGTTCTGGATATTTGTTCAGTGGAATTGAACAGCATCCCGGCTCTATGTGCTCCAGGCCAAATCTCTCTCCAGTGTCTGTGGTGGACAGGCAAAGAGCTGGATACTTCTCCTAACACCAGTTTAGAGACTTGAGTTAAGGTCTGCAATCAGAGCTGAATCAAAAAATGACACACTATACACAAGTAAGGACACAACACTGATAAATGCTGACAACATTGATAAATGCTGATCACCACTGTTCCCAATGACCAATCACTGATCACCATTGTCCTCAACAACCAAACACTGATTACCACTGTTTGTCCCTCCCTCGCACGTCCTCGTTCTTTGTTTTAAACTCTCTTCTCGTTGATATTTACAATTTATAAAAGTGAGTAACTGTTTCCTTCAGGACTACTCACTGCCACTGCTTTTGTCTGTTTCCTTGATAGAAAGTATAGAATTTTGTAAATGCATAAAAGTTTAGTTTAGTTTGTGTAAGGGGCCATGACCAAAGATGACTCCTTTCTGTAAGAAATGCATTATGTAAGAAATAAATTATAATCTATTATTTTCTATTTTGCTACAATTTTCTATTCTATTCTATTTATATAATTAAGTGGGAATCTTCATTCTTCATGTACTCTAATTTGTAATTTGATATGCCAATGAGTAAATAATATGCAATGACATCTTCTAGTGACTTTATAAGCCTGCTTTAGCTCCTTTCCCTTTGTTCAATATACTGTATGTAGTGTGAAGTTTCTGCTGGTTCTTGGTTCACAGAAGTGACCAGAATTACAGTCATGTTTCTGCCCGGTTTCGAACCGGGGACCTTTCGCGTGTGAGGCGAACTTGATAACCACTACACTACAGAAACCACGAGACCTAAACCCCTCCCCTCTTCTGTCTCAGCTAAAATAAGGGCCAAACTAAAGCTCCTAATCCATAATTACTTTCTTGATACGCTGCATTCACTTAAATTGTTTTTAGGAGAAAGAAAAGTTAGTGTTCCACCCCGTCGGGGAATCGAACCCCGGTCTTCCGCGTGACAGGCGGAGATACTGTCCACTATACTAACGAGGAGGGCGGCGGAACAGAGCGGTTTCTGTTCGGGTCTAGTCTGGGCTCTAAACCACTACGGATGTAATATATTTGTGGCCACTAACGCTTTATGGCGCTGTTCCCTCTGTGTTAGCGTGCTAATTAAATTAGTGTAAAAAAGTAGTAATAAAACTAATAACTGAGCATACTCTACAACCAACAGCAGCATCTTCAAGTCAAGTCAAATGGAGTTTATTGTCATTTCAACCATATACAGCCAGTTAGTACATAGTGAAACGAAACAACGTTTCTCCAGGACCAAGGTGGTACATAAGACAAACACAGAACAACACAGAACTACAAGGGACTACATAAATTTACATAAAGTGCACAAGTGCAAACATGTTCAGACAGCACAAGACAGTACAATGACTACTGGGATAGACAATGGGCACAGTAAGTCCCAGTGCAGCGCCAGCCAGTACACAGTTCTATTAGAAAGTGAATCCAGTGACAATAGTGCAAAGAGTACAATATAAGTTGCTGAAATAGTGTAAACATAAAAAGTAGCAGCCTATTTACAGTATAATAAATATTGTAGCAGCATAATGTAATGTGCAAAAAACTTGCAAAAAAATTGCAAAGAGAATGGAGGATGCACAGTTGTGTGTGTATGTATGTGTGTGTGTTCTTTCAGTCCAGTTTCTGAGTGTTGAGGAGTCTGATGGCTTGGGGGAAGAAACTGTTGCACAGTCTGGTCGTGAGGACCTGAATGCTTCTGTATCGTTTACCAGACAGCAGGAGGGTGAAGAGTGTGTGAGAGGGGTGTGTGGGGTCATCCACAATGCTGGTGGCTTTGCGGATGCAGTGTGAGGTGTAAATGTCTGTGATGGAGGGAAGAGAGACCCCGATGATCTTCTCAGCTGTCCTCACTATCCGCTGAAGGGTCTTGCGATCCGAGACGGTGTAATTCCCAAACCAGGCAGTGATGCAGCTGCACAGGATGCTCTCGATAGTCCATCTGTAGAACATGGTGAGGACGGGGGGTGGGCGATGTGCTTTCCTCAGTCTTCTCAGAAAGTACAGGTGCTGCTGGGCTTTCTTTGTTATGGAACTGGTGTTGAGCAACCAGGTGAGGTTCACCGCCAGATGAACACCAAGAACACTCTGGACGATCTCCACGGAGGAGCCGCCGATGGTCAGCGGAGAGTGGACATTCTGTGCTCTTCTGAAGTCAACAACCATCTCTTTAGTTTTGTCCACATTTAGAGACAGGTTATTGGCTCTGCACCAGTCCGTTAGCCGCTGCACCTCCTCTCTGTATGCTGACTCGTCGTTCTTGCTGATGAGACCCACCACGGTCGTGTCATCGGTGAACTTGATGATGTGATTCGAGCTGTACATTGCTACACAGTCGTGAGTCAGCAGAGGGATATAGTTCTCATGGTTTCTGTAGTGTAGTGGTTATCACGTTCGCCTCACACGCGAAAGGTCCCCGGTTCGAAACCGGGCAGAAACATGACTGTAATTCTGGTCACTTCTGTGAACCAAGAACCAGCAGAAACTTCACACTACATACAGTATATTGAACAAAGGGAAAGGAGCTAAAGCAGGCTTATAAAGTCACTAGAAGATGTAATTGCATATTATTTATTCATTGGCATATCAAATTACAAATTAGAGTACATGAAGAATGAAGATTCCCACTTAATTATATAAATAGAATAGAATAGAAAATTTTAGCAAAATAGAAAATAATAGATTATAATTTATTTCTTACATAATGCATTTCTTACAGAAAGAAGTCATCTTTGGTCATGGCACCTTACACAAACTAAACTAAACTTTTATGCATTTACAAAATTCTATACTTTCTATCAAGGAAGCAGACAAAAGCAGTGACAGTGAGTAGTCCTGATGGAAACAGTTGCTCACTTTTATTACTTGTAAATATCACCAAAAATAGTTTCTTTTAAAATCATATCACTAAACTCAATAGCTGGACCTTAGCACCACATCAACTGATCATCTATCCATCCATCTAAATCATCTATGTCAATGTTGGACAGCTGTCTTCCTTACCTACTGCTCTCTACTCTGTATTATAATGCAAAAAATCTGAAAGACAAAAACATACACACTATACACAAGTAAGGACACAACACTGATAAATGCTGACAACATTGATAAATGCTGATCACCATTGTTCCCAATGACCAATCACTGATCACCATTGTCCTCAACAACCAAACACTTATTACCACTGTTTGTCCCTCCCTCGCACGTCCTCGTTCTTTGTTTTAAACTCTCTTCTCGTTGATATTTACAATTAATAAAAGTGAGTAACTGTTTCCTTCAGGACTACTCACTGCCACTGCTTTTGTCTGTTTCCTTGATAGAAAGTATAGAATTTTGTAAATGCATAAAAGTTTAGTTTAGTTTGTGTAAGGGGCCATGACCAAAGATGACTCCTTTCTTTAAGAAATGCATTATGTAAGAAATAAATTATAATCTATTATTTTCTATTTTGCTACAATTTTCTATTCTATTCTATTTATATAATTAAGTGGGAATCTTCATTCTTCATGTACTCTAATTTGTAATTTGATATGCCAATGAATAAATAATATGCAATGACATCTTCTAGTGACTTTATAAGCCTGCTTTAGCTCCTTTCCCTTTGTTCCCTTTGTTCAATATACTGTATGTAGTGTGAAGTTTCTGCTGGTTCTTGGTTCACAGAAGTGACCAGAATTACAGTCATGTTTCTGCCCGGTTTCGAACCGGGGACCTTTCGCGTGTGAGGCGAAGGTGATAACCACTACACTACAGAAACCATGAGAACTAAACCCCTCCCCTCTTCTGTCTCAGCTAAAATAAGGGCCAAACTAAAGCGCCTAATCCATAATTACTTTCTTGATACGCTGCATTCACTTAAATTGTTTTTAGGAGAAAGAAAAGTTATTGCTTCTCCCCGTCGGGGAATCGAACCCCGGTCTTCCGCGTGACAGGCGGAGATACTGTCCACTATACTAACGAGGAGGGCGGCGGAATAGAGCGGTTTCTGTTCGGGTCTAGTCTGGGCTCTAAACCACTACGGCTGTAATATATTTGTGGCCACTAACGCTTTATGGCGCTGTTCCCTCTGTGTTAGCGTGCTAATTAAATTAGTGTAGAAAAGTAGTAATAAAACTAATAATTGAGCATACTCTACAACCAACAGCAGCATCTTCAAGTCAAGTCAAGTCAAATGGAGTTTATTGTCATTTCAACCATATACAGCCAGTTAGTACATAGTGAAACGAAACAACGTTTCTCCAGGACCAAGGTGGTACATAAGACAAACACAGAACAACACAGAACTACAAGGGACTACATAAATTTACATAAAATGCACAAGTGCAAACATGTGCAGACAGCACAAGACAGTACAATGACTACTGGGATAGACAATGGGCACAGTAAGTCCCAGTGCAGCGCCAACCAGTACACAGTTCTATTAGAAAGTGAATCCAGTGACAATAGTGCAAAAAGTACAATATAAGTTGCTGAAATAGTGTAAACATAAGAAGTAGCAGCCTATTTACAGTATAATAAATATTGTAGCAGCATAATGTAATGTGCAAAAAACTTGAATGAAAAATGCTGGAAGGTAAACACCTGGTTCTGTATAATTCCTCCAATGGCAAATATCCGAAAATGGCAATTCAATGCAGTGGCGTCACTTCCTGTTTTCGAATTGTTTTGCCGGGAGTTTCTTGCCTGCATCGGCGTCTTAACTATACTGTTTCTTTCTTTTTTTAAATCAATAATATCGCGCTATCGTTTTCATCTGTTGTATTTTTCACGTTCTCTTCTACCGTATTTTCATTTTTTTTTCTCTCGAAGTGCGCTTTTGTATTTTGTCAAGACAGC
>CM040472.1:15484038-15542989 GCA_022758105.1 Pangasianodon gigas | reverse complement strand
CTCTTCTGTCACAGCTAAAACAAGGGCCAAACTAAAGCTTCCAGGCCATAATCACTTTCTTGATACGCCGCATTCACTTAAATAGTGTGTGTTTGTTTTTAGGGGAAAGAAAAGTCATGGCTTCTCCCCGTCGGGGAATCGAACCCCGGTCTTCCGCGTGACAGGCGGAGATACTGTCCACTATACTAACGAGGAAGGCAGCAGAATGGAGCGGTTTCTGATGGTAATTTTGTGGAATCAGGTTAGTTCCTGTTGTCAATTAAATTATAGCAGATATAAAGTGCCTCTCTTTTCTCTTTCTTGAAAGTAATAATACGAAAACACGCAAGTCGTATTATAGAGAAAGCTCAAAACCGTTCTCCTGACTCTCCCAAAGCACTGACACTGGAGACTCCTTCCAGAAATGCTAATTAAATGCCTTTCATTACTGACCAATCAATTCAGCAGTCCTTGTATGACGGATGCTTCACATAATCTAGGACCAATATTAAACAGATTACAAAAACGTCTTGTTATTTAACAAAGAAACCTGTATAATTGTTGATATAAAGTTTTTTTTTTTTTTTTTTTTTTTTTGTTTATAAGACAACTCAATACGAGTACAAAGGTAGACTTTGTTTTTAAAACATGTTGAGGAACAAAACTGAAGTGATGTACGTATTTTTAGAGCAAGTATATACTAAGTGCTAGACACGGTTCATATATCTGCGACAAAGTTTTTTTTTTTTTTTAATGCAAGAGAAAGAAATTCTACTCTCCATGAATGCTTAATGAAATATATTTAAAATGCCAGTTCTGACCCCAAGGCCTTTAACTTTCTTTAAAAAAATATCACCAGTGACACTTTCTGATTATAAGAAGTTCAGAGGTCCTCTCAAACTTCATTCAGTTCCCATGAATTTGTATTTGTATAATGTTAGAATATTTCCACAGCTTTTGCATAAATCTCCAAATATCCTGTGCACAGGATCACCATCACAACCAACGACAATCATTTATTTGGTCCCTTCTGAATCTCCAGTACTAAAGACATTCATTTTACTGTGAATACATTCATTTTTTTGGACCACACTCATTAACAGACTGAGCCTGAAGTAATCCATTTGCAGCCTTTTTCTAGTAAAATCTAATGACCAGTGTACGCTTGAATTTCAAAAGACAAATTCTAAGCCACTGGCGATCGGAAACCCTTCATATGTGAAATGATTCGCAGTATTCAGTGGAACCTTGTATTTTGTTGCCTTGCTCTACGGCTGAGTGACGTATCATACACCGTTTGCTGTGTCAGAGAAATTCATCTGTAGCTGTAGGTAAGGTGATAGAATTAATGAGAAGTACATCAGACAGGCTGCGATTTGGCTGCTAGAGGAGGAGATTAGCATACTGATAGCTTTATATTTCGGCAAGGGCAGATTTATGCATGGCTCTGCCTTCCTTTTAGGACATTCAGTTCCCTTGGCTGCCATTATACGTGATTGGAAACAAATTTTGCAAGGCAAAGTTTTACACAGACCAATGTGCACAAAAGGAAATCTGCAAAACAAATGGATTTTATTAAACAAGCCAAAATGTTGGGTTTGTGCTTTACCCTGTTAAAGGTTGTTACACCACAGCACTGAAGGTGTTGATTCATTTTCCATACCATCAGCTCTGACCATAGTTCCAGGAGTAATACGCTGGTTCTAATATCAAAATGACCGTTTCTATAGTAACAGCTCATTCGTAGGGACTTTTTAGTGGACGCTGCACATAATCGACGCCTAATACTAATTATTAAATAATTTTTCGGTCTTAACTTCACACGTGCACTACTGACGCAGTGGTTTGTTGAAAAAGATGACTCGTGACGTATTTAACAAGTATGAATATATGCCATAATGTGAGCATAAAGATCTGCAAGTGATAAACTGCAGTACAGCTTTTACCAGCTCTCTGATTTAGGAAGCAGACAATAACCAAATAAGCACAGGGACGTGACGAGGTGTGTTTCCGTGCCTCTTTGTTCAGAAACATCAGACTGTCATAATGTCAATGTAAGCAAATTGTCTGTGTTTAATAAGGGATATTCAACATCTGTGCATCCCATATGCTATACATACAAAACTGCAGCGTACGGAAAAAAGTCATAAAGTTTAACTGTCTAATCTGATGAAAGAAAGTAAGTTTGCATTCCTCGTAGGATTTCAATGGTTACTGTTGTTTTTGTTTACAAGAAAAAAAGATCTAAGATGTTAAAAATGAAATGTGGTGTATCTTGCAAATGCATCTATCTAAAACATAAGGCAAAATCAACATTAAAAACTGGAAAAACTATTAATATCCTACCATACACTACCGGACCAATGATTTTTCCTTCTTGAATTAATAAAATTTTGTTACTGTTGGAAAATTTCTGTAGTACAAGAGGAATAAAACACTTTGGGACATGCTGTTATAGGAAAATAATCAACTCTGAGTTGGTGACTGTAACTCCGCTTCATCACACTATCCTGTTGTTGATTATTTTCCTGTAAAAGCAGTCCCACAAAATGTTAAAAATTAAACGTGGATGTACCTTGCAAAACTAACAATCCAAAAACAAAGCCAAATCAACATTAAAAAATATTTTAAATTGATATTTTGCCTTGAAGCCCCTTGGTTGAAAAGGGAAATAAAAACTTCTGATGATTTTTTCCTCCCAATGTTAATATATTAACATACACTACTGAACCTTTTTTTTTAAAAAAAAAAAACAAACAAAAAAAACTTTATACTAATGAACACCTGTGAAGAAGAAAACACACCATCTTGTTGATATAATTTAAATTTCATCAGCTTCATTTTGTCGTAAGGGTGTACATACTTTTGCACATAATCCAAGAACTCTCCAAGTCAAACTACACTACAATTTTATATTAAAAGATTATTTTATTCACAATAGAAGTGTAACAAATATAGTTTATCAAAAAGATTTCTGCTGCTCATTAATATAATTTATTCCATAAGATCATAATTTCTTTTTTTTCCATATAGAAACGTTTAGTGGCAGTTTGCCAGAATGGAATATGTACATTATAATAATGAAAAATGGAAATGATACACAAAAAACAGACTCAAACCCCCCCTCCCTCCACCACCACCACAAAAAAAAAAAAAAATTCATCTGCATATGATTTAAAAAAGAAAAGAGAAGAAGAAAACACCTATGTGCAATGGAATGATTATCAGCAATATTGTACACTTACAATTCTGAGGTTGTGTCACATAAAATTAAATTCACAAACAATAAAAGGCAATGCAAAATAGTCAACACAACATCGTAATCACAATTCCATCTTTATAGGAAAGCAGATGCAAGGAAACGTCAAATCGTGGCCTGCATTTGCACTTTTTCACAAGCTAGCACGCTAGTCAGGTTATGCTAGCAAGCTGTATTTCGCAATGGCTAATAATTCAGTATGAGAATACGGGCCAATAATTAAAAAATTTTTATACTCTATTTTGAAAATCGGAGGCCATTCTGATATATTTAGATAGCAATTCACGTCAAATAACAGTGTTAAGTTTCAGTGCAAAGTTTTGCTCTACATAGTGATAAAAATTCATCACACCTTATAAATATTATGCAACTAATACAAATAAATGTATTTTTTAGATATACTGTGTATATATATATATATATATATAAACCAATTTGTTTTGGAATTTACATAGATCTCAAATCTTACATATATGTTTAACATTTATATTTCATACTTTACATTTATTATTTACATGTAAATTTACAGGATATTAACAATTAATGTGAAATATTTCAGTCAACACTGAAATGTAAGACTGTTGCTGAAAGGAAATTTCTACCTTTCTGTGAATGGTGTTCAAAAAATATCAGCTATAATGGCCTCAAATGTTCAAAAAAAGAGAGAATACAATACAATAAAATGTGGTGAACAGTGTCGCAGTGTTGAACGAAGGGCTTGCCTTTGATTCCGATGGAAAAGATGGAGGTGTTTTGTTGCTGCTTGTTAGCGCTGATGTTAGCATACTTATAAGCAAGTAATTTGGAACTGCAGGTGATCGCGTTTCCCTTTGGTCTTAGTGTTACAGACCCACGTCTGTCGCTCTTTGGATCTCTTACATGACATGATATGACATGCAGTTTATCATTCGTACACCATTAACCTCCTCTTTTCCAAGATGACCAAGGTTAAACTTGATACTGAAGTGCTGATTAAAACAAGGGGAAGTGTTTATACGAGATCTCAGTACTACCGTTTCACACCTCAACCGTGATGCAAAGCTGAAGGTAGGAAGGGTGCGCACACACACAATGTCCATTTTTTTTTAAAGAAAATACAAACATACACAATTTTCTACACAATTAACCAGTCCAAACCTGTCCAAAGTTAGCTTCTTATAGTTTTGTGCTGGAGCTATGATGCTAATGTAGCTAGCAAGCAATGAAAGTCAGACTCACCTAAATATCTTTTTTGTTAAAATATTCAGATTCAGACTTCGCCCAGTTCTTACTGATGTGGTTTAGTATACAGTGTGACTTACTGTCATTTACAGACATGAAGAAAACTTCACAGAGAAGCTGAGCACTGTATTGAAATTGAGGCGGCCATCTTGAAAAACCAGAAGCACTTTTTTTTCCTCCCTTAATGCACTTTGGTATCGTTCCGCCCTCTAGCAGGGTGTGGAAAAACTCTAAGCTAGACTGTTTCCTGATTACTTGATATTTTTGCAGGTCATGGAAAACATGGAATTTGATGTGCCTTAGCAAGGATGCGTTAGTGCGAAAAAAAAAAGATTTCATAGCTTAGATTCTTGTGCTTATATTACTCTGACAACACCATATTCATGTTTAATTTTTTTTTTTTTTTGAATTTGCAAACTTTTTCAGGAACGCCTTTAAATTCCATACTAAACCCTTCCTTGGCTCCGCCTCCCAAAATATAAAGCCAGAAAGCTGGAAGTGATACGAATGATAATATAGTTCTATGTTGAACTTATTTACAAAAAAAATTGCTTATTAAAAATACCACAGTGCTGTTGATTTCTCAATAATGATTGGTCAGAAGGTGTTGATTAATTTTTTGTAACAAAAGCTCTGGGTGTAATTCTGACTGCCATGTTTATATTAATACACTTGTTCTAAAACGTTATAGTTTCAATAGGACCAACTTGCACAGTGACTTGTATGATGGATGCTTCACATAAATGGATTAAAAACGTGCATAAATTTTTGATATTCTGAGGAACTTCTCTGTGAGGAGATGTTTATGTAACATTTTTGGAAGGAGTCTCCAGTGTTAGTGCTTTGTAAGTTTTCAGAGGGAACGCCTTAACTTTGTCTTATTAACTTTTAGAGATGATGGTGAGGGAACGACTGTTTAGAGCTGCTATAACATTCAACATTATTAAAGGTAGCTATAAACAGAAAAGCATGACGTTCTTTAATAAACAAAAAAATTTAAGCGTTGGCAAATTGCTGTCCTATAAGAGATAAAAAAAAAACACTTCTGGACGTGTTGTTATTGTAAACTAATCAACTTTGGGTGGTAAGGGTAACCCCGCTTTACTTTGGGCCGCATTACACCACACCCAAGTGTTTTATTCCTTACTTTAATAATGAAGAAAGTATATAAAAACATTCTGGGTATGTATTTATGGAAATGATTTAGGGGAGGCAGATTTCCTTTAATTAGTAGCTACATTAGCTACATTGTAGCTCCAGGGCAAAACTAAAGAAGCAAACAAATCATAGGCGAGGTGGACTATTACGTACGGTCAGCTCATACCCAGATGCAGAGAGGTTGTGTAAATTGCAGTACAGCACAGTTTCCAACAAGACCTGATGTTGAAAAGCACAAACACACAAACTGCTTGCTACGACTTTTGCCTGCTGTGGCAGTGCCCAGTATTAAAATCTCTGTGTGTGTGCGCGTGTGTGCGTGTGTGTGGGGGGGGATGTGTGTGTTTTATCCAGTGTAATCTACCCTTGTATGTGTATGTGTGTCTGCTTTCTTTGAATCTATTTGCTAATTCCTTATGTGTGCTTTCTGCGTTCACACCAATAGGTTTCACTCACTTTCTCCAAACAAAACAAAACAGAAAAAAACATCATTCCACAAATTTTGTGCTTTCATGATAAAAGAAAGCAGAAACAATAACACAAGATAGGCAGAAATAATGTTCACTTCACATTTGGTGGTACATTCAGACATAATAGTTCAGTCTAGTGGATTGATGCTGTCGCTGTCCATCTGACTCATTAATCATTGCATGATGATTTCTCTGGTCATCATCGCCGTCATCAGCGAGGATAGTTCCTTCATCCGTGCACATATGAGGCTGAAACACTTCTTATGTCACAAGTTATAAATTAACACAAACTATCCTATTTTTACATGTCCGATATCTCAGCCACGCTTGATTGAGTAAACAGTAAACGTCCGAGCTTTGTTATTGAAACAGAATGTGACTAGAGGGAGAAAAGGAAGCACTGACGTATGCGGTACTAGAATCAAACAGGATGTTGTTGTGAGATTTGTACCTAACATACCAATTACGTCAAGTCATCCAAGTTCTCTTTCAGGCTGTGAATGTCTTCTGGTCCTCATATGTTGTCCTGGAATTCTGAGGACAGACAACTGAGAGAGGACAAAAAAAAAGGAAAAAACAAAACCAACAAAAACCCCATACTCTTCCTGAACTTCATCAGTTCTGTCATGAAATCACTTACAATAGCAGAACAGTTGGTCATTAAGCTAAAAAGGCACTAGTTAACTCCATATCACTACCTTGCAGTTGTGATTGACAGAAAAAAACCCACACACTTTATAGAAATCAAACACTATGAATTATCAGAATCAAACAAATGTTTAACAAACTCACGCAGCATGACAGCTGTGGGCTGAAATATGGCTTTGTTTTTGCGTGATGTGTGTGAGGATGAGAAATATGTGATAAACAATCGAGTGGAGATGTTCCGGTCTCCTCACGGAGGAAAGAAGCTCGTTCGGACCTGCGAGGCTCAGAAAGAGGACCGAATCAAGGATCGGGGTGAGAAAGGAGGGGGGGCGGGGTTCAGGAGAAGGGCAGCATGCACACTGCTTCTAAACAATGGTGGGGAAGATGCTCAGCCCCGGGGAGACCTGCAGGACATGTTTGGGTGGGTGGGGGGGCGGGCTCAGCGGGGTCAAAGGTCAACTGCATTGCCCGCTTTGCTGGAGATTGGGGCTAGAGGTCCGAGCACTGCTCACAGCTGGAGACGTCCCTGCAGGGCTTTGTGGGGAAACGTGAGCGCTGCTACAGCTGGTCCTTCCTGTCTAAGCTCTCTCTCTCTCGCTTTATGACGGGCAGCGGGTGAGCCTCGGTGTTGAAGACCCAGTGCTCAAACGGCAGGTGGTCATCATCAGAGAACAGCAGATACAGATACCTAAAACACACACACGCACACACACACATGCACACACACATGCACACAGAGATGAGTCAGTGCTTAAAGGAAAAATACACCCAATTAATTAACACACAATGATTTACACACACACACATTCTGGTCTATTTACACTTTTCCAGCATTACCCACAATGCTGTTTGATGGGTTTTAGCCCTTGCTTCAAGTCTACCTAAAGAGATTGATGCAGCGGCGCTTTACTCCTTTACACTGTCCAGCTCTCTCACTTCCTCAGATCAGCTTCCAAAGCTTTAACTTTCATGTTAATACCATCATCAAGATCATCGCGGCAAATGCTAAGCAGCCGAACCGTGACTTTGCGTCATACAGTACACATACAGTAGCTGCAGTGCATTCTGGGACTTTGTCTCTATACACATTTAATGAGAGGTCATATATGACAGGATAAGATGAAAACACAGTTGAGTTTTATTCAGTTTTTTTTCCCGAGTTAAGCAGTACATAGGAACTAATTGTGGGTAGGAACTAAATTTGCGAGAAGGGGAATGAAAAATGTTGTATGACACCCACCATACGATTGGTCCGAGGAAACATTTGAGCCAATCGTTTGGATTTGCGCTTTACCGCATCGTACCTAATTTGTATAACACTGAGAAAATCTCAACTCGCACGTCACTTGTTGCTATTTTGCTTGCTGCTGTTGATGAAATCGCAGCTCTGTGAAAATGAATGGACGCCTGACCCTTTGTCGTGTGCAAGTGTGAACGCACTTTGAGTCTTCTGGTTCCTTTAACACTGATACAGTTATAAGACTGAAGCTGAAACAATTTTCTCTGTTCTGCTTTTTTTATGTACGTGTATACAATGTTACGATTAATGCACAGAATTCAGAAAGTATTCAAACCCCTAGCTTTGAGCTAAATTTCAAATGTCATAGCAATAGGTCTGAATACTTGATATTTCAGTTTTTTCTTTTTAACAAATTTGCAAAGTTATCACAAATCTGGTTTTTGCTTTGTCTTGTGAAAAAAAGAAGGGGTCTGAATACTTTCAGAATGCACTGTACCTTTTTTAAACCAGCCGCCATTTTAATGCTTCAAGTGTACCTATGCATCTTACTATGAGTGACCTATCAGGAGATGTTGTGAGCTGTGGTATTTTGTGGTGTGTTTGACTGAACATGGTCCTCGGGTGTTGCTTGTGACTAGCTCTTCGATGTGTTGACCGAGGCGTCGAGTTCACTGGGTGATTTGCTTTTGTTCTCGTGCCTAATAAACAGTACGGAAACGACTCAACCGAGGCGGCACCTCACACCAGTGGACTGAATAAAAAAAACAGTATTTATGTTTCCCTTGGCTGAGAAGAGCGCGACGTGTTTACAGCCGCCTGGAGAGTGATGGTGTAAAGTTTCACGAGCGCTGCTGGCACATCAATAGCAGAAGAGTGCAGGGGCTGTGTTCAGAGAGCCAAGTGACACTCGATGATATTTACAGCCTATAAACGGAGAAGCAGGAGCTGCTGCTGTTGCTGCTGGCAGTCGTCTCTGATGCTGCGCTGACCTTGCATGTGCAACTCTGTATCCGTCTTTCTTGATCACTCTCCCTCGCTCTGTCTGCGTCTGTGTCAAAGCTTCACCTGGCTCTCCTGCTGCATCTGTCAGCTCTCACCATCTGTGTGTGTGTGTGTGTGTGTGTGTGTGTGTTTTAACCTGAGCGTCTCACGGAGCTCAACATCCAACAGCAGGATACCGACACACACTACCTCTCTACACAGAGCTGGATCAACCACTGCTGTGTGTTGAAACGGACATTTTCAGTCATGCTGTGCTTCTCCTGTGTGTGTGTGTTGGAGCGAGGTGGCCAATGAGCCAGTATCCATTTAAGCAAATGGCTTTAGGACGCTTTTAGATTTTTTTCGATCAGCATTTGCCATACCTCATCTAGGGTTGTCATGGTAACTGTTTATTTATTTTCTGCCCATATATATATATATATAAAAGCTCCGCCTTCAAACGTTCAAACCAACAGCTGTTCATCTCTTCCAGCTGCCTTACACCACAGTGCTGTTGAATTCTCGATTCTGATTGGTCAGAAGGTGGTGAGTAATTTTCTATAGCAGCAGCTCAGACAGTACTTTCGGCTGTAATACAAATCAGAAGTTTATATTAATACGGACGTTCTAATACGGGCGTTATCGTTTCCGTAGTAACAAGGGCAACTTGTATGGCGGATGCTCCACGTAAACAGATTTAAAAGGTGTGTAATTGTTGATATGGTGATGTTTATTTAACATGTTAAAAATTCCACGAATTAGAAGCTGCACCAGTGAAGATGGTGATGTTAAGAACGGGTCTGGAGCAGCACAGTGGTGTGTGTCATCTCTGCAAGTAACATCTGGAACTGTAGTTCTCCGCTATAAGAGTGTGAGCTTTCGGTCAGAGCGTTGTGTTTTAAGCATCTGAGTGCGAGCCAGAGGATTAGTGAAAGAGTTGTGTGACACCGAGACACAGAGAAACAGTGCAGAGCTGAATATTAACACTCAGTGTGAGAGGAGCTGAATGCTGTTGCTCAGCTAACACTGCTCACACTGGCTCTATATTATTAACACACACACACCCACACACACACACTCAAATGTCTCCCCTCACACTTGAGTAGGAGAGGGAGACAATGTAATCAAGCAGTGTCACACACTCAAGTACATCCCCATACACACATGCATTGTCATGCTTACACACAAACACACACACCCACACACACACATGCTATCCTCATGTGGATATTCCACTGACATAATTATTACTGTAGGTAATTAAAGCTAAATCCACAAACAAAAAAGCTAACAAACAGAAAAAAAAACCCTCGTCCACACGTGGTCAAAAGTGTGACATATTTCACACACCACAATACACACAAACACACAAATACACACAAACACAGACACACACATAAAGACACACAGACACACAGTCACGCACACACAAATTCACACATAGTAATGCACACAGTCAAACACACAAACATACACACACATACAGAAACACACAAAAACAGACACGTCAACACAAATACAGGCACACACACACACACATCACATCTGTATAATGGGATTTCAGAGGTGCCAACACTGCTAACAGAAAAAAAAAATCCAGCAGGCAGAGAGAAAACACAAACTCCCTAATGCATACCAAAAAAGGCTTTTTTCCCCCAGATGTGTGGAACACAACAGTGAGAAATAAGCAGCTCCTCCATTTTTTTTTTTACTGAGCGAAGTATTGCTTTTATTGGCTCACAAGACAGTGGATCATGAACTCAAAGGTTAAAGTTTATCTAGATAATGATGACGCACAGCAAAAGTAACCGCTAGCAGAAGCGAATGTGTGTTTTTCCTGTCCAGTGTCCTTCTCCCTTGTGAACTGTGAATTTTATCTCCTGCTTTAGCTGAGTGTGTGTGTGTGTGTGTGTGTGTGTGTGTGTGTGCGCTCATTCTGCTAAAATCCAGTCTGAAAGCTGAGAGAGCTGAAAGCTTACATTACTGGTAAAGATAAGCTGATAATGCTCCTCAGTTTGAGTGTGGAAAAGGCAACGCTTGACAAAAAGTGGACTACGTGTGTGAACAGAATGATGTGAAACAAATGACGCAGACAGAAATACGCCAGCGTGAACCAGAAACCAGAATAGAATGGAGAAATGAATCTGGACAGACACGAGGAGGTTTTTTCTCAGGAAAAACCAACAAGTACTACAGTTCTAGCTTGTTGTGTGTGTATGTGTATGTGTGTGTGTGTGTGTGTGTGTGTGTAAAGGCGAGATGAGAACTTGGACGTCTGGATTTCACATAGTTTAACAAGACAAACAGATTGTGAAGCAAAACAAATGCACCACACTGACCCCTCTGATTCTGTGTGTGTGTGTGTGTGTGTGTGTGTATAAACCACTTACTTTAGCGTCTCAGCCAGGTAGAAGCTCTGCTGGACGTCATCGTGGTTGGGAGTGTTGCTGTAGACATCCCTCAATCCACTGTAGCCTCCCTCAACCCTACAGTGCTGCTCCAGAGCCTGAACACACACACACACACACACAGTTAATCGGACAACAATCAGTAATATTCCACTTACAAATAATTTTTTGCAGACTCTTTAAGTTAATAAACAACATTAACAACATTAATAATAAGTAAGGAATAAAACACTTAGGTTTGTGCGATTATAGGAAAATAATCAACGACGGAGTGGTGTGATGCCACCTGAACTGGAGTTACTGTTACCACCCAGAAGTTGATTATTTTCCTATAACAGGAAGTGTTTTATTCCTCTTATGGCACAGCAATTTGGCAATGACTACATTTATAAAATAAATACTTTTTATCCATTTATAGTTACATGTGTTGTATACAAATGTGTTTAAAGTAAACATGAGCTAGGTTAACATGGTGATGGTCAATCTCGGGGGTTTTAAAGGCTGCTGGCTACGAGCTGTATGAAGAATCATGCAGAGCAAGCACAAATACATGGCAATGTGCTTCACTCCTCAAGTCCATCAGCTCTCTGCTCAAGACGACTGATGCCAGAGCTCTGTGAGCCACATCTGAGCGGAAAACAAACACGCCAAAGCATCCAGGCGCTGTGCTCGAGTCTAGGAAACCTGTCGCTTGAGATTGTCACAGCTCCATGACCTAGCATGACTGTCTTTGATTCCAAGCTGCTTGTACTTTACAGATTTCAGCTCTACACTGGCTTATTGTACATTATAGCACTTTACCAGATTTAGCATTCTGTAAACACTAGACTGCTCAATATTGGCCTGGAAACCTCTTCTCTTTTTTTGAGATGAGAGAGGAGGAGGCAGAGAGTGACGAGGTAAATTCATTCATCATTCTTCACTGAGCTCTTTATCCTGGTCAGGGTGGAGGTGGATTCTGAAGCCTGTCCTGAGAACAGTGGGTAGGAGGTGGGAATACACACTGGATTGGATGCCAGTCCATCACAAGGCATCCACACACACACACAGGCAAAAAAAAAAAAATCTTGGCTAGTAAAGGTATCTTGAATAAAGTTATCTAATATTTCTCATTATGAGATTATTATATAACAAATCTAAGACCATGAAGACTATTTCAAGACATATTTCTAGCTTAAAATGGTCTTATACTGTTGGCAGATAATTTTGCTTCTTTCTAGAAATAAACGCTTAGAATAAACCAAAAGATCTGCCAGTAGAACAAGACAATTTCAATCTAATCTTACAGTAAATTCGTTTAAATCAGTAGAAATTAGTTGAATTTGCCTATATTTAGGATAATTTTCCTAGTTAAGATCCCTTTTTTTGCGGTATGGGACAATTTAGCGAAGCCAATCAACCTACCAGCATATATTCGGGAGGTGGGAGGAAACCAGGAGGAAACCCACATAGACACGGAGAGAACAGCGTAGAGTAAAATGGAGGAGAGAAATGCTAAATTAAAGGACAGACAGGGTAGAGGTGAGGAACTCCAGGAATTCCAGGAATTTTAATGGACTGAGAGATGGAGCCTGTACATTGTGATGAAGAGATGAAGACAAAGAGATGAAAGGAGAGATGGATGAAAAAGAGAGGAGAGGTTAAAGCACTAGAGATACACTGAGCCTATAGCCTGAAGAGCTGTGAGCCATTCTCATGTTGTTACTACACAATTACACGCATGTGAGAACTCGGCAATCTGCGTCCCATAGAGCTGTTCTGAGCTCCAGGCCTGTACACACTCACACGGGGAAAACATACTCCCCCTGCAGCACACTGTTTGTCTGCACACACACACACACACACACACACACACACACTCATATACTCTCAGCATACTGGATCTGAGCAGCTATACACACAGAATACACACAGTCTTGAAGTCAGATCCGAGTGTTTCAGATTTCAGTCTCACCTTGACAGCCTCCCAGCCCCACTGCCTGTATTTGGGGTCGTGAGTAAACCTCCACATGTACATGTAGGTTTCTATGACTTCTGGCCTCAGGATGAAGTATTTCTCATTCTGTCGCGTGGCGATGGCTTCCACGCCGCCATCGAACCTGAACCCCTCGGGCCCCAGCTTAAGGTCTGAAAACAAACACACAAAAACATATGATAAGAAAAATATTTTTTTGTGTAGGACAGGACACCGAATCAGGATCTTCCAACACATAAAGCTTAAAAAAATATATATATTTACGCAATTTTCCACTTACACCAAATGTACTCGATCAGGATTGTTCTGCACTGAAGCTACGAGGGTAATGTAGCTAACTAGTAATAGACGTCTGTCCCTCCCAAAATGTTTTGTGTAAATATCTGCCTCAAACCACTTCCAGGTCTTGCTGATGTGGTTTAGGACACAGATATAAACATAAACACAAACATGGTGTTGCTGAAACATAAAGGGTCGGCCATCTTGGAATTATACCACAGAGCTGGACATGATGTGAATGATAATACAGCTACAATTTAAATTGTAAATATGGACTCTCCATGCTATTTTACAAAGTTGTTTATTTACAAATATAAGGGTAACACTTTACAGTAACAGTACATGAATAATCATGCACTAATACCTGAATTAATACTTACTTAATTATGAACTAATGATGAGTTAAGGCATGTACTAATCATGACTTCATGCATGAATAATGACCACCTTAAGTACATGTTTGTTAGATAATGTATTAATTAACACGTAGGGGTAAACTAAATCAAACATTCTCTATAAGAAAGAATATGAATTAAACGTGCATCATTTCAAATTGTTTATATAATTTGCCATTTGCAGCTGCGTACACAAACATCATTGATTGGATGGTGCTGGATTACTTTCATAATTTACATTGATCCTCAATACTGAATGTAGAAAGATGCACTAATAATAAACACCAATAATTTCATCTCAGCCTGTTTCGCTTCATCCTCATTCATTCTCAGACTACAACACGGAAAATAATCTTATAGAATGCTGGTTTTAAATGTTAATAGATAATAGCGTCTGCTAAATGAATAAATGTTACTGTATTTATTTCACCATTGTGGGCAAAGGAGCAGTGCCACGGGGCAATTTAATGCAATTAAATGTTTAATGTCCATTTATCACTTGCGCTATAGCAGCTGTAAAATGTCGTTCCCTCACTAGCCTGTCTTTTTTTCATACAAAAAAGGAACAGAGCAAAGAAACAGCTTTACCTCTGACTGTTACACAGAGCTGACAATAGAGACTCCTCTATATTTTCCCTTGTTAAATAACAACACTTACAACAATGTGTTTAATATTAGGCCTAGTTAATTAAAATAAATCAACACTTTCTGACCAATCAGAATTAAGAATTCAACAACTCTGGTGTAATGAGAAATATTAAATACATTTGCTTGTTTATTGTTGAACTCTTTGGAGAGAAATATTGTATCTATCACTAATTTATTTTTAGAATAAATGAATAAATAAATAAAATAGATATTTTTAAAGCATTTCATAACTCGTCTCCTCTCCGTTTAATTGGTTATCACACACCGCCAATCCTCTTTCTACATCACACACACGCGAGTAAAATGTTTATGAGTATTAATATGGGACGTGTTTTTAGAGTCTAATTGCAGTTCTTTGTTAAAATCCGAAAATCCCGACAGATGGGAAAAATAGATTACTCTCACCTTTAGGCATGTTTGTCTGTAAAGGGGATAAAAATGCCAGAGATGATGAGAGGATTAAAATTTAGTATCTGAGAAAACACATTGAGTCCTGACGCTTGCGGATAGGGATGTTGGTTTTCTCTTACGTGAGCAGGAAACTTATTTTAAACATAAATGCTCCGCCTCGGGGCATCCCTGACTGCCTGGTCAACTTGTGAAACAATTTTCACGCTTTGTTACCCCGTCACTTCATTGTTCTCATTAAAATCAACAGCAAGAGATGTATTTTTGACAGACACAACAACGTCCTTGGAACCTTAGTGCATTTCTGACTCAGGGTTTTCTTTTCTTCCATTTAAATTAAGACACTTTGCCTAAAATGAGAAGTAAAGAGGATAAACTGTACGTCACGTGACACGTCTGAGTTATCAGATTGTGTGTGTGTGTGTGCGTGCGTGTGTGTGTGAAGCGGGTTAACAGCAGTGGATCTGGGGATAATCTGGCATTACTGCGACCCTGCTCTGTAGATGGGGTAGACAGCCGCGTCTCTACACTCTGCTCACAGTGTGCACTTGGAGTGACCTTTAGGATTAGAACATAGCCGAGAGGCAGAAAGCTCTGCGGGAAACTCCTTATCCCCCAGCGCTGAAACACAGCCAGCTATTGATCTGTTTCCTCCCAGCAGCTCTACACACACACCACAGCAGCAAAGTCTCACACACACTCGCCACCCATCATCTGTCACACTGCACTGAGCAGCGGTTAATGTTTCGCTCCATCGCACAGCACACATTCATAATACCACCAATAATACCAACATTACTGCTAATACTATTAATAATAATAATAATAATATCATTACGCAGACCACAAAGTGGTCATTCGTTTTTTATAAGAGATAGACAGTCAAATGTAACTTGGCGTCTACCAATAGGAGTAACGGGTGTCAAAAGATAGGCACGCCCACTAGTGACCAACACAGATGAATGTTTACACAGACAGCAATGGACGCATGGACATGGAGCAATTTGAGTGTCACAAGATGGCTGGCGGTATGAACACAGGGTTAGCATGAATACTTTAACATCATCCTGTTAGTCTCTACTGCTTCAGAGATTACTTGAAGCAGACAGATGCACTCATGTTAGGATGGACGGATAGATGGATGGATGGACAGATAGAGACAGAGACGAATGGCTAAACAGACAGCAATGGACGGATGGATAGTCAGATAGCTAGATAGAGACAGACAGACAGACAGACGGGTGAATGATTAGACAGACAGCAATAATGTATGTATGTATGTATGGATGGATGTACGGATGGATGTATAGATAGATAGATAGATAGATAGATAGAGACAGGCAGAAAGGCAGACAGACAGATGAATGGTTAGACAGACAGCAACGATGAATGGATGGATGGATGGGTGGATGGATGGATGGATGGATGGACAGACGGACAAATGGACAGACAGACAGACAGACAGAGTCAGACAGACAAGTGAATGGTTAGACAGACAGAAACAATGGATAGATGGATGGATGGACGGAAGGATGAACAGACAGACAGACAGACAGAGACAGACAAAGACAGACAGGTGAATGTTTAGAAAGATAGCAACAATGAATGGATGGATGGATGGACGGACAGACAGACAGATATATATGTAGGCAGACACACAGACAGATGAATGGATAACTGACAGACAGACAGATGGCTATGGAACACACAGGCTAAGAGACAGACAGATCAGACGGACAGACTGACAGATAGATAGACAGAGAGTTTAAGAGGTGATTGTAAGCAGGGTGTTGAGAGGTTTAGAGATGTTGCGCTCACTGGTTCTGGCGTACGACTCGTGGCACGTGCGTGTGATCTCGGCTGCCAGCTCCATCTGGTGACCAGTCTGGTCCTGAGGAGCTCCGTCAGCCCCGAGAGCGATCATCCCCCCAGCGAAGCAGGTCAGGTGACCCATCTTATGCTCGAGGAGACCCCCTTTCCATTCGGCGATGTAGGTGAGACCGCCGCTCGACTTCCGGATCAAACCCGTCTCAATGGCCTGGGGACATAAAAAAGTGGACAGAAATGAAACCAGAATTAAAACCAATGAGTCAGTACGAGACGAGATTGTTTTGTCCTTGTGTGGGATGATGAGTCTGTGGAGTCACTCATATCGCGTGGGCAGCGTGTTCTTTAGCTTTCCTAACACAAAAGGCAGTCTCGAGGATGTCTGATGTCAGAGGAAAGAGTCGGGCTCGGAATAGCATAGAGCCTGAGGTGGAGAATTCACGGTCACAGCTGTGTGGCGGCGCCGTGTTTTTCCATCAGAAAGACAACAAATTTCAATCTACTCTGCCTAAATCACCTACATGGAGCGCTTCGATTGAAATGTCCTCCTGTAGCAAGGGCAACAAATCCCGCTGCATAAACAACTCGCCGTCTCCCCCGCCTCATCCACTCACCTACGTGCATCTGCTGTCAAACTGATTCTTTCTATAACTTGTGAGAAAACAGAGAAACCTTAATAGCTATTTTTTTTCCTGAATTGGGTTGTCAGTATTTCAGCTTTAATATTAAAGGAGTACTCAATTGTTTAACTGCATGTGTAGCATATGCCTTATAACCAAAGACCAGAATTCAAACATGCTGTTTTCCTGTATTGTGCAATCAATTAAAAAAAAAAAAAAAGTGCACTCAAATGGGGCAGCTGTTGAATTTCTGTCAATAAACATTCAAAATTTGTGAATGTATCCTACACCCTTTATACACTAACAATAAAGGGATGAAGCGGATATGTGAGAAAGTCTTACAAAAGCGGTATGGAGTTTTATCCAACTTTTTTCCAACACTGGAGCAATTTTTGAAAAATGTGGTTATTTAGGCTTTTGAGATTGTTTAGTGGTTTCTTTGTACAATCCAACCCAGACAACTACCACTAATTTTTCCCAAAGTAGTTCCACCTGTGAAAGAGTGATTTATACAGATAGAGCTTAATCTACAAAAAACCATTTTCAGAAAGAATTCATAAAAGTTTTTTTTTTTTTAATAAACGATTGACACCCCAACAGCTGCCCTTAGACATCCACTATAAGTGAAAGTGCAGTGAAATGTGAAAACGCTGGACTATTCCTTTAAGATATGTCAGCTCTAAATGCCCTTGATTCAGTATGATGATTTCCCCTATTGGGGCTCATAAGTCTGCTGCTATAAATAGAGGAGTGAAGGACTCATTTCTAGGTGACTGAATGAAACATGGTGAAGAGGAGAGCTAAAATGTCTCACTGGAGGATGAGGAGGATTTGATAACAGCTGAAATGGTCAGGTGAAGGACAGGTAATGGGAGGATGGGCCAGAAGAACGTGGAGCAGGAGATAGAGAGGATAGAGTTTAAGGTGCTCTATTCTTTTCTAATAAAGGTGTGGACTGAACGCATGGTGTGTATCAGCACAGACCTGATTTCCTCTCAGCAGTCTGTTGTTTCACTCTTTGGTTCTTGCACACGCACACTAACACACAAGTGCACACGTACAAAAAGAGGGGGTAATATGGAGAACGAAACCCACATCCTGTGTGATGGAAACAGAGGATGTGTCTCAAATCACACTATAGTAATCAACTGCTGTGGGTGAAGGCTAACGTGCTTCCTTCGAGACAGGTAAATCTAGCCGAACACCATCTTTTCGAACTGCTGCTCATGCTATAAAACACTCGGCGGAAAGTGCTATCCGCCCTCTTCCGCATATATCAGCTCACAAAAGCCTACAATTGGCTAGTGTCGCTATGATTGACAGGGGAGAAAAAGAGCATGCCCCTCCCACTCAGAGAGCATGGCCAATTTTGTTCTCTTGGCTTTTGGCAATGGATGGCTGTGGCTTCGTTGTGATTCGAAATCACGATCTCTAAACGCTTTTCTGTTACGCCACTCGGGAGCCACTAACTTTTTTTTTTAAATTTATTAAACAAATTCAACATTTACAGTTACATATAATGTTATGGAACATCTGTGAAACAAGTTAGAACCTGTTATTGTTTTTGCTATAAGAGCTATAAATAGTTGTTCAACACCCTCTGGCGCTTCATGTTACCACTTTTGACTAGCGCTACGGAATTTGTTTGGCATGTTGCCACTTCACTAATCATACCAGCGAGGGCAAATCTACAAAAGTCAGTGATGTCACATCAGCTTGGGTTATTTTTTCTCACCACCAGCTGAGTGTTGAACCATTCTCACAACTTCCTGTGTGGGTATTTTTAAGGACAATGGACACACTGGCGAACACATCGCGAAGTCTTGCCTGCATTTCAGTCCTCTCTTGGATTTGCTGTTTGTATCTGAGTTTTGCTTTGATCATATTTTGACTTTTTCGATTGTGGAATTTATTACTGTGAGTAAACCTGTAGCCTCAAACATCTCCTAAGTCCCATGTGTTACATCTAAACTACCAGTTTTTAATACGCTTATCAGTGCTGCTACAGTATTTTCCGAGCGCTCGGTTTGATACTCTGCTGCGCCAAATCCAGTCGACGAAACTTATGTGCACTCGAAAGTATCTAGTACACGAGCATGTGATTTGAGACACACCTAGCTGAGGTTGTTAAATGTTTCCTGTGCAGTGTTTGAGAGCAGAGACACACAGATATGCACGCTGCATGGCAGCTCACACACACAGGTTGGCGGCTTTCACCTTCAGAGCGTCGTAGTAGAGATTCTTGGCTTCTTCGTCTTGCTTGTCAGACATGATCCAGGCTTTGAGCAGGTACTCGTAGAAACTATCACCCAGGCCACCCACAGACACATGATCTGGAAGATAAAAAGCAGAGGACAGGGTGAGGAAAACAGTGACACACACACACACACACACACACTGCACAACGCACAAACCTCATATGCACACATCTCACAGACGCAGGGCATGGTCGTTTAGGGAGTGATGGATTGTGGCTGTGTGTAAAAGGTGAGATCACAACTCTGAATGCAGAAAGATCTGGGTGTTTGTGTGTGTGTTTATGTGTGTGTGTGTGTGTGTATACACTACAGCACAGACACCATTACAGACAGCAGGTCATGATGTCATCATGTTTTGCTCAGATGTAAAGAAGGTGAGATCCCGCTTCTGAATTCACAGAACAGCATATGTTTATACCACATGCGCAAACACGTGACCACACACACACACACACACACACACACACAGACACACACACCATAAAGTGAATGATGTAAGAAGGTCCTTCATCGTACAGAGACACATTTTGTGTGTGTGGGGGGGTGTGTGTGTGCTTAGACGCTCTATTTATCCTTCAGCAGTCACACTGATGTAACAGCAGCAGCCACATTCCCACTGACAGCCTCTTACCAGCCCAGAGACACACACACACACATACACACACACACACACCACATGCTGGATGTCCCCTAGCTATTACTCAGCAAAATACAAAGAGACAGAACAACAGACATACACATGCAGAGAAAGAGAGAGAGAAAGAGAGAGAGAGGGGAGAAAGAGAGACAGAGCAAGAAGGAGGGATACAGAAAGAGAGACAGCACGACAGAGAGAGAGAGATGATGGAATAAAATTGATAGAGTAAAAATGGCATGAGAGAGGTAAAGGATGAGAAGAGGGCACACATGGGTAGAAGGAAAGCAGAAAGGACTAAATGGAATCAGGACACAATAAAGAAAAGCAGGAGTGAAAGAACACAGGAATTCAGAAAGGCAGGAATGAAGGAAGGAGCAAATGAAGGAAAACAAACTACAGAAAAGCAGGAAGTCTGAAAAAAAGAAATGAAGGAAATGAGAGCAGGAGGAAGAAGGGAGCAATAGAAAGGAGAAATAATAATAATAATAATAATAAAAAAAAACAAACAGCATGGAGTCAAAAGTGGATGACAAGAAGGTTTGGAAAGCAAAATGGAAGAAAAGGAAAGAATAAAGAAACCAGGACAGAAGGAAGGAATGAAGAAATGAAAGAAATCAGCATGTTAGTCAAGGAGAGAAGAAAGCAGCGAAGGAAGCACGACAACAATGTTATAAGAAAGGAAACAATAAATGAAGGATTAAAGAAAAGGATGGAATAAAGGAATGGAGTAAAGCAAGGATAAGGGAATGGAGAGAATAATGAAGGATAGAAAGCAGGAAAGCAGGAGAAAATCAGGGAAGGAAGCACAGGATGAGATGAAGGGAAGCAGGACATTAAAGGAAGGCTGTAAAGCAGAAAAAAAGGAAATGATTAAAATTAATGCATGAGAGTATGGAGGAAAGGAAAAGATGGAGGATTTGAGGAAGAATGAAAGAAAAACAAAGCGTGTATGCACTACATTAAATCCATTCCTGCAGGGTGCAGCTCTCATTCTGTTAGTGCACTATGTCTAGTGCCCTATATGAGACGCCCCCTCAGGACAGGAAGCACGCAGCCAAAAAGAAAAGAAAGCAGGCTATTTCTAAAGCAGGTCCATCAGCCGCTTTCTCTCCCTGCGGCTAGACATGACAAACTATTTTCATTTGCTTGTGCCGGACAAAAGAGCCGGCGAGGAGAGGAACAGCGTTTCAGTGAGATCGAAAACCCCTCAGAACCTCAGTGTGTTCACAGCTAACACACCACACGCTAACCTGTTAATTACTGCGGCACGGTATAGAGGCTCTTAAAAAAATAGACATCAAAAAATATGACTGGATTAATGAGTGAGTCATGGAGAGGTGGAACTGCGGCTCTAATTAGCTGTTTACATCGGTGCGCAATTAGCCATGAAAGTACAGTAATAAAGCAGCGCTTGCACGCATGCGATGATTGCTTTACGGCTCAGGAGCACAGCGATAGCGCTGTAACACAATCTTTATACCCTCATAAGAAAAGCAGTACAATCATATTAACAAGCCCACTGTGCACTGAAAGCTCCGGTGTCCTGCCTGGAAACTAAGCTAACTTTTTTAACTGAATAACATATTGCGAGCTAGTTAGCTAGTTAGGTGCGCTAATAGAGGCTAAGGGAAACTTCTGTAACAATGTTTCTAATGTAGCACATCATGATCATGCCCTCGACAAAACGACAGCAAAGTCGTTGGTCAACGTCTGGCTATAAGCTTCTGTTTTTATTTCACATCGCAAAAACTATTCAAGTCTGACTAGCGTCTTTTTTGTGTCTTGATATATTTAACCGTGACGTGACTTTTACTCAGAGCAGCAGAGTTATGATGGCTTTGTGCTGGATTTTTGTGCGTGTTCGTGATCCGGAAGAGTTCGCCTCTGATCCGTGCACACTAATGAATTCGCCTAGTAGAAGACTTTTACTAGGCTAACTCATGTGCGTAGTGCAGCAGGTAGTAATGTTCACATCAAACATCAGAATGGAAAAAAAATGTGATCTTGGATCTCCTAGGATTTTTTTTAAGTCTTTAGCGTTTACATAGAACGATGCTAAAAACAAAAAAAACATCCAGGAAGTGTCAGTTCTGAGTCGGAGCAGAATAGCGAGACCTGGTTTGAACTGACAGGGAGGCTACGATAACTCAAGTAACCACTCTTTTACAACTGTGGTGAGCAGAAAGCATCTCAGAATGCAAAACATGTTGAACTTTAAGGTGGATGAGCTACAACAGCTTAACAAGATTACATCGGGTTCTACTCCTGTCAGCCAAGAACAGGAATCTGGGGCTACAGTGGGCACGGGATCACTGAAACTGGATGGTTGGTGATTGGACAAAGACCAGGCGATGTTTTTTTTTCCCCCAATCTTCTGTCTGTGTCCACTATAGCCTCAGATTCACCTAGTAAAAAAATTCACCTAGTGAACATCGTTCTACCGACAGCTAGATCGCGCTCACTGATGTGCATTATAGACGTTCACTATCTCGCATTATAGTTACAGAATCGTGTAGGTGAGTGTTGCACCATCCTTTCCTGGATACAACTACAAATAAGTGTTGTATCCATTTTGCAAATACAACATAACAAATTCAACCTTCAAACTTTAGGCCACGCCTCCTACCTGAGCGTGACGCTGGTGCTGAGTGACACGAAACTATGTGCTGATAAACAAAGTGATTCAGAATGGCTGGTTTTGGCTCTCGAAGCCCTTTTGTTCATTTTTATACATAACAGTGAGTCAGAAACCACTTAAACAAAGTCTGATATACTGAACAACCCGAGGCTTATTTGCCAGCCTCCTAACTCCAGTGAAAACTGGAGACACTACATCTATAGTTTAATATATTTTTTTAAGTACATTTGATGTTAAGGGAATATTGTTTATAATTAAATTTTGGCTGAACGGTTCTGAAATTTCGGAAAAGGAATTGAGAAAACATTGTAGAGGTAGAGTGGTAACTGAGCAGCGAATGAGACCAGGTGCTACACTGGACACCTGAAAGATGCCACTTAATTACGATGCTTAAGTTTACTGGATGAATGGGATGTCTTTATTCATGAGAGAGCTGACCGAAGGTACTTTTATGTTCCTGGTACTCTTGTACCAATAGCAAAAGGAGTGAGACAGACAGAGAAGGCGAGAGAGAGAAAGAATGAGACAGAGGCTGAAAAAGAGAGAGACAGCCAGACTTACGCTGTCCCCACTGTCCACTGTTAGGGTTCAGGTAATTAGGATAAAGTCCTTGCGGCTTGTCCAGACGATTCAGAACCTTCCGGATGTTCATGACCTGCATCAGAAAAAAAGGTTTAATGGTGGTATATATCCCTGAATACCAAATAAAAATTTGTCAGCCTAGCCTATTCTACTGATTTACTGCCTTAAACCGTTACTTGTTGCAAATCTGCTGCTTATGCAGTGCTGTGAGATCTAGGTCAAGCACATAATTGGTGTGAAGTGATTTATTTGGAGGTTTTAATATAATATTAAGAGTATTAAAGTGCTCATATGACATTAGTCTGTGATTTTTGCATTATGCTCATTGTATAAACGATTATGAAAAAACTCATTGAAAATCATGCCAGTCAATGGTCCTAGAGCCTTCGCCTGCCTCTCTACCTCAGTTTTTTTCCCCTGAGTCCACCCCTAGACATTAATATTCATAAAACAGACTGCCTAGGTTAATTAATATTCATTAGCAAAGAGCCTCCTCAATGAAGAAAGAAACATTCTTTCTTCAAGTCTTCCGTTGCTTCAAAGCAAAAAAAAAGATTTATTATTTAATGTCATGAAACCACGAGATAATATATCAACTGCTTGATCTGGGTTTCTCAATGCTGTTCTGAGGGAAAACATGTTGTTCTTTCAATATTAGAAGTTCTGAAAGCAATTTGAGGATCGACAGAAACTATCTTTAAGAGAATACAATTCTGAAATACATAAAACAATAACACAGAACACATTTCCATAAAAATGCATGTAGACAAATAAAAATATTGTGATATAAAATTTTGGCTAACCTTATCACAGCTTTATTTTATTTATTTATTTATTCATTCATTCATTCATTCATTCATTTATAATATATATATATATATATTAGCCCTAATATATTTTTTATAGTTATTTAGCCCTAACTAGAAGATGGCTGATTGTATTTGGATCGTGGAAAAGAATCACAGTAAGAAAACAATACTGTGAAATTTTTTTTTTAGCTCCGCCCACATGCCCAGACTCACCCAACATGGTCCATGGGTAAGAAGGGTAATCAAATTTAGCATGGGTACTTAAGTACGGCACGGCTCGCTTGGCAGTGGAGATAGAGACAAAATGCGGGATCATGGGTAATTTGTCGAGGCGAGCCGCGAGGCACTGTCCGGTAGAAAAGCACTAAAACATGAGCACTGAACAAAATCAGGCGTTTTATAGATGCTATGGTTTGGTGGATCGGCTCTGATGAAAGACGCAGGGGACGCAGAACGTGCTCGAGATGCCAGACATGCTTTCTAGTGTAGATTGCACTCATCAATCTGTAAAGTGCAGGTCACTTTCAGAGTTAAGTAGATCCTCATTCAGGGTGTGTAATGGAATCATCTATCAGCATCCCACTGGAGCAGAGGCGTGAGTACGAGACCTCCGATCGGAAAACACTGGGAAAATAAGCACAGTGTGCTGGCTGGTATAATGGGCTTCTGTACTGGACGCTGGAGTGTCTTTCTGACCGACTGTAACTGTGTAACTGTGAGCTCTCGTCTCAGAGCTCTTTTTATCACCGTTTATGTGGCAGTTTAGCTCAGAGTTTAGGTTCATATCCAGGAAAAAAAAAAGATTGTGCTGGGAGCTGCAAACAGGAGTGTTCGAGGAGATAACTGGTAAAATGAAAACTTTAACAAGACAACAATGTAACAACAAACATTAACTATGTTAGTTACGTTTACATTTACATATACACCTAAATTCAAATAGAGTAATGTCGAATCATGGTTCCAATGAGTCAAGAACCACGTACTCATTTTTGTTTTTGTTTCTCCTTCAGTCCTGACTCCGCCCCCTTTCTGTAATCTCCTAAATTGTGTCCAGCTTTTTGTATTAGTTCTTGATTAATTCGCTCATTTACACTCTTTATGCTGTGGCTAAAATTCTTTGTGAAGTCTCGTTCAGTGTTTGTGGAGGATTGTGGAGGATCTTCTGGGTTTAATGCTGTCTGTCTGTGCTCTGACCTCTGCAGTAGACAAGGACTATGATTATTGGACCATAAATAAATACCATGCCGAGTTTTCACACTTCCATCTTGAACTGCATGTTACAAGCAAACAGATATGAGGCAAACCTACATTTCTATGAAGAGGTTTAACCCTTTGATATTTGCCCACGATGAGTTAGGAATAATTACATGACTGGGTTAGTGGTTCTTTAATAAAAGTGTTTTGTTTAAGAAATAAAAAGGCAGCTTATCATTTTACAGAGAAGATCCTCTATCCTGAAGACTTTCTCATGCAGGGAAACTTTACAAAGCACCGAGAGTGTTACAAAGCTCTAACACTGGAGACTCCTTCCACACATGATACATTTATATATTATAATGAAACATTTTTCTTTATTAAATAGAATGTTTTTAAAAAAAAATTATTTATTATTTAACAAGTATACAAGTTCCCATGTATGAGTTGTTACCATAGAAACAATAACGCATTACAATGAACACATTTATATAAACATATTGTTTATGTTACAGCCAGAACTACTTTCCAAGCTGTGCCTTTACACAAAAATAATGCACATCTTCTGACCAATCAGATTCGAGTATTCAACAGTGCTGAGGTAGAAAAGCGGAATAAAACTTTGCGATGCTTCATACAACCCTGTTGTATATTATTTTCCTATAACTGCACATCCCAAAGTGTTTTATTCCTTAATAAGCATTTAAAACCCCAACAACACTGCTGTACCTGATGCACTTGATGATCTCTTTCTATTGATGGATGCTGATAAATTGTACATAGCAACAGATAAACTACTGTCAGTAATTGTACACCTACAAAGTGACCTAGAAGGTGGGTGGACTTGAGAAAAGGGCAACTCTGTGTGAATATAAAGCTTGTTGTTAAGCCCGGGGTTAAATCGCGGGCTCTGACTCACCTTCTCTGCAAACTCAGGTTTCCCGGACAGCCTGCTTAGATGGACGAACTCCAAATGCAGTGTGCCGTATTCGGCTAAAATGCTGCTGCCTCCTGACGCCCACGGCCAGTTCCTGCCTATGCCACTGCAGACACAAACACACACACACATACCAGATATGGTTAGTTTTCAATGCCCCTTTTTGATAACAGGTCATAAAACACTTCTAGCTCCACTGAGTGCCTACTGCATGAGCTCGAGTGGCATTTACTCCGCATGCCATTTCCTTCCACATGTGACTAACAGGCTGATTAACATCAGAGCGCAATTCATTCCAACATCAATCAGTGTGCGCTCTACTTCCTCTGTGCAGTTCACTTCCACTGAAATGTTATCCGAGTCTGATAAATCCACAGCTGACCTCTGACCTCTTAATGGACGTCGCCGGGATGTTCCGCTTCCCACCCAGATGCGATTAAGATGACAGCATCATTAAGGGATCTGCTCTGACGGAACCTCGGCATCAGCAGCAATTAAGACAAATTACGGCTTGTCTCCTTCTAATGGCACAAAATCAAAGCCCCCTGAAAGAGTTTTTCGCTTTTCACTGAACTTTTCACAGCTACGGTCTGACAGGACCGAGGGGCAGAATGTAAATCAGTCAAATTAATACTGGGAGGCAGGAGCATGGCTTGATCGTGAAATTAGGACGTGGCAGAGTGAGTGATTGAGTGAGTGAAAAAGCATAGTGTGCTATTGGTTCTAAAAAAAAAAAAAAATTAGCCTCTAGTGCTCTGACTTGCTCTGACTCATGGTAAAGACCTTTAGTACTTGCAGGCATTTGAATATTAAAGAGTCTCTAATTTATTACTGCCACAGAATAAAGCGTTAGTGTTAGCTACACTGTAAAAATGGCATTTGAGGTTCTGCCACAGTTTTTTTAATTCGTAGTTGTCCGGCAGACAAGTAGGTTCAACAACCAGGAAAAAAACCCCAAAAAAAACAAAAAACAAAACAACGTACTTCTTATTTACTGTTGCAAAACAAACAAATATGTTTTTATTTGGCATGTAGCTATGCTTACACAATTTAAATGATTCAGAACAAAGTTGGTCACATACTGATCTGAGGCTACTAAATCGTATCGTATCATATTTAGTTGCAACATCAAATATCTAATCGTTGCCTTAGAAACCGAATTCGCATCGTAGCGGATTCACTGGTATTGTTACGTCCCTATTACACCCCGATTAATTAGCATGCACAGATGACAGACGATCTTTTCGGAATAAGGGACACGAAGGTACGTGAAAACACTGACGAATAAACACCAGAATTCTGTCACATAGACTAACTCTCCTGCTACAAGAGATTAGAGAGTACAATTTCTAGTACAAGTACACAAATACAAAAAGTAACAGTCATCTGGTAATAAAATGTACTGAAAGAAAGTAACGATGCAGCTAGACAAGAAAAATATACTGTGAGGAGAAAATACCGCATGCATAGCTCTTCGGCAAAACATTCGCTAAGGATGGTGTCTTTTTCTCGCAAAGACTTCGTAAAGACTTGTGTTACATTAAAAACTTTATCAAGAGAGGATAAGAACGATGGCTACACATTTGGGTCTCCTCGGTGAATTCGTATACTTACACATTTCAGTATATTAATGCACTTCACTAGCTAACTAGCTCACCATACGTTATTACAACGTATAACGTTATTACATTACGTTAGCCTTTTACATTACCTTTTACATTTTAGGCTAGTCAGTTAGGTTTCTGCGAAACGAAAACATGGGCGTGGACAGCACACTGGAGCTTGTACTTGCCTGATGGGCTAGGTAATAAATCAATCATTTCTCCACCCCTGATGAAAGTACACATACGTTGTCCATTTTAATATTTAATAACAGAATGAATATATAATTAATTGAATATAAAGCATACCATAAATGTCAGGCATTTATTCAGAGCTCTTTTTTATAACCAACAAACAAACAAATAAACAAAAAATCTAGTTTGCAAAAAAAACAGCCAGGCCTGACGTCTTAATAAATCACAAAGCGCGCATACACACAGTGGAACATGGACAACACACATATACATAAACACAAATGGTGCCAAAACAATTTCTTTGTTCGTTACAAAGCTGATTAAAGCTTGGGACGTTAATTTGAAAAATGCCCAAAAAAAAAAAAAAAAGATGAAAATGCTGTGATGTGCTGCAAGAGCCTTAAGGAGATTATGGCAATGGATGCGGCAGTGTGTGTGTGTGTGTGTGTGTGTGTGTGTGTTTTGACTTCCCCTTTGAAATTCAGACTAGTTTTGGGTTTGCAAATTTTTATTAGTGATATTTCTCTTTAGTTTTTATAGATTTTTAGCTTTAATGATTGATGGCTGTGTCACTACATTGTGTGTCACTGTTAGAAAGGAATGTATAAACACACACTGCACATTGTGTAACATTACTGGAAGGGGGTAACCATTGTTCAGCTCTTCTTTCTAACAATGCCCTTAACATTCTGTGTTGCTTTAACATGTTGATCTTGGTACTACTCATAAACTTGATGAATCGATGGTAACTTTTGACAAACAGCCACGTCACCAGCTAGTCGACACACCCGTCCTCTTGTTTTGTTTTTCATTTGACTTTATTGACTTTGTGACTTGTCTGTCATGTGTACTGAAGAGTCAGATAGAAATCAAGTTATGCATTAAATGCAAAAGGAGTTCCCATTATCTGTGCAAGGAACAAATGAAAGAATGCAAGGAACAAATGAAAGAAACTTTAGGGTGCTAGATAGAACTTTTTTCCTAAGCCAAACCAAGTTCTTCCTGTGGTTAAACCTGTAGCACAAAAAAATCACCATCTAATGGACTTAAAAAGGGGGTTCTTCAAGAGTTCTTTAGATGGTAAGGATTTTAGCTTCTTAAAGGGGTTCTACATAGAACCTTTCAGTCTTTAAGGTTAATAGAACCTTTATGATTTCTCCCAAAGGGACAAACTAAAGAAACTTTTACAGTGCTAGACGAAACCTTCAAAGACTGTAAATCCCTAAAAACTAAAAAGGGCGTTCAGGGGTACTTTGGATTAGTTAAGGTATCTAGCTTTCCATTGAGGTTCTACATGAAAAATTTTTTTTGAATAGAAAACCCACTATTGTAGAGTTCTACATATAACTTTTCTGTGTTCCTCAGTGAGATAAACAGAGTAACTCTGAATTGAAGCCTTTTTTCCCCCTAAGAGTGTATATTTGAATGACTTTACAGGCAAATTAAAAAAATAAATAAATAAAAGAAGAAATAAGAAATAAAATAAAGAATAAAATTATTATTATTATTATTATTGTTGTTGTTACTGATTAAAAAAGAGCTGTTTTTCCACTTTAGCATTTTACTAGCTTTCATTTGCCTTACTTTTACATTACTTTTATGTTATTGTACATTTATAAAAAATTTTTTTTTACAGATTTTCTACACATTTATTATCTATTTTTATAGTTAATATTATTATTTTCCTTTTTCAGTCACTGCCATATTGCATTTTTATTATTTTTATTTATAACTTTTTCTTTCTTTCACTTTCTTTTTTTTTCATTTTTTAACTTCGAGCTGCATTTTGAATGTATTAAAATGTATTTTAAAAAAAAAGTAATTTTTTAAACTTTCACTTTTGGCTTTCGCTGTACACTGACATGTCAGCAGGGTGAGAGAGTGTTTCAGTAGACACAGGCCGTTATTTTCATAGGAAGTCTGCTTTTAATGGTCATGCTCAGATAAGCTCCTCTTCCATTAGGAGCCTTTCCCATTATGACCTGGTATCAATTTTCCAGTGAAAAAGAGGTTGCTCTGCCAGTTATGAAAGAAATATCTAATCATTTATAAATGGTAGAGCTAGACGAATATGATAGGAAGCTTGGCATTTATCTGTGTGTATGACAAGCAGCTGAAAAATGTTCAATGTCTCTTCATGAAACATGATAAACTAAGAGCTGGAGCTAGTGTGATGTGAATACTTTGTCTGGGGCAAAACTCTACATATCACCAGTCAAATCCAGCAGCGTCACATTGTTTTAGCTTTTAGGACTCAGTCAGTGTCCTCTCTTATGCTAGGAAAAGCACGAGTCGGAGACTCAATAAGCCTGTCTTACAGCACTTTTCAGACATCCAGTAAATGGTTAATGAATTTTCCTCTCAGGAACTCTCATGTCAGCCCAAGGAAACGCAATAAGGTCACATGTTTGGCACTCCACTTCCACCGTGGGCGCTGTAAATCATCAGCGGGGGCAGCCATGCTCACTAAGACATGGCTGAGCTTTTTTTTTTTTCTTCAGGAAAAATTCCGATAAAATGGAAACAGACTGCTCATTGGTGTGGAACACGCAAATGGCTCTTGTAATCAGGCCACTCGGATCATGAACAAATTACTCAGAGCCCTTCTCTGGATCGTTAGATTGATTACGCACAAATGTGATGACCTGGTGGCCATTTTTCAACGGCAGGAGAGGGAGAAACATCAGCCTATTCTAAGCCTGGATGACTAATTGAACTTAAGATTTTTTTTTTTATAGATGTCTAATTTTCCATCTCTTCCCTTTTCATCAGCAGCTGAAGAGACGAGTCCTCATAGTCATGGCTCAAACTGAGCTGTATTCCTACCAGGACAGAAAGGCTAATGCCTGACTGCGGGGGTTAAACTGCACTCGGACGCTCCACACACTCCGTCAGCAGATTAACCGACTCTACACTGATGGAATACATTTTGTCTCGAGCTGATTATTACACGTCGTTTCTCCCCAAAAGGCCCAGCATGGGTCCTATTCACAAATCCATTAGCAAGCTGACTTACTGAACTAAACCCAAGCCTCACAGCTAGGTGAAGCCATCAAGCCGTCCAACAAAAATGGTGCTTTATATACAACAGCTACTGAACCACTGCTATAGAAATCCAACAGCATTGCTTTGCTCTGACAGGACACCCTTAATGGCGCTTCAGCAACTTGTGTGACATGGCGCCTATAATGACAAATCCCTTTCAAATGCAGATAGCGAACAGCTAATAAGCAATTTGTTGCATTGGAAAAAAAGCCGGCATGCTGTTGCTATGGTTCTACAGCCGGGGGAACATATTAATTTAATCTCTTTCTGACGAGCAAGATGTTGACAATTTGCTCTTGCTGTCACTTAAGCTTAAAATAAAACAAGTTCCTTAAATTCACATGGCCTTCAACTCAAGGGGAAATATAACGCAACGATGAGATGAGACGAATGAAAAGAAATCTAATGTTTTAAAAAATCAGCCATTAGGGCTTCAACTATTTTTAGGAAATCATTTCCCAGGGCACCTATTACTCATCTTAGAATGATTCACATCTGCTGACTTCATGTGAAAGTCAACTACACAATCCATAACGCCCCCCTACTGACTGACGTACACCACTCTTCAGTTCAGTTCAGTAGACATTGTCATGAAGCAGCTTTTCAGAAAACTGGATGTCGATTTAGATCCCTAATAAACAAGCCAGAGGCGAAGTGGCGAAGACAGCATGAGAAAGAAACCATGAGAGGAACCAGACTCATAAGCAAACCAATCATCTACACCTATATAATGATCCCACGCTGGATAGTGGTGATGTTGAATAGTGGTGACGCTGGATAGTGGGATCATCTTCTACACCTACATAATGATCCCACGCTGGATAGTGGTGATGCTGGATAGTGGTGACGCTGGATAGTGGGATCATCTTCTACACCTACATAATGATCCCACGCTGGATAGTGGTGATGCTGGATAGTGGTGACGCTGGATAGTGGGATCATCTTCTACACCTACATAATGATCCCACACTGGATAGTGGTGATGTTGAATAGTGGGATCATCTTCTACACCTATATAATGATCCCATGCTGGATATTGGTGACGCTGGATAGTGGGATCATCTTCTACACCTATATAATGATCCCACGCTGGATAGTGGTGACACTGGATAGTGGGATCATCTTCTACATCTATATAATGATCCCATGCTGGATAGTGGTGACGCTGGATAGTGGGATCATCTTCTACACCTATATAATGATCCCACACTGGATAGTGGTGACGTTGAATAGTGGGATCATCTTCTACACCTATAATGGTCCCACTATCCAGCGTCACCCAAAAGACGATGGGTTCCCTTTTGAGTTTTTTTTCCCTCATGTCATCTCAGAGTTTTTCCTCATCATTATCACCTCTGGCTTGTTCATTAGGGATCTAAGTCTACATCCTGATTTCTGTAAGTCTGCTTTGAGATACGTCTTGCTGTTCATGTGCTCAATTCGGCCGGCTAGCAGCATCAATGTTCCAGTTTTCAAAAATGGTTCTTCAAAGATTCTTTGGTTTGTTAAATGTTCTGAGCTTCCCAAAGGGGGTCTACTTGGAACCTTCTTTGAATGAGAAAGCTGTACAAGGGTTCTTTTAAGGGCTTCACTAGAGGGACAAACTCTTTTTGGCTCTAGATGTAACCTTTTTTCTTTTTTAACTAATAGCGAATAGAGGATGACTTCATTATCATCACCTACTATTGCATAACCCACCTGACCAGGGTTTCCCAAACTAGGGGTCGTGACAAATTAATATTACAAACATCACTCTAACTATGAAGAGGCATTTGTGCATGCTACTGTTCTGAAATGTTGCCAAGCATCACATTCAATCGAACTACATTTAAATTAAGATGGTATATGCTATTTTAGTCTTCTTCCCTAGCCTGATACACTAGTGCAAACATTTCTCTGTCTGTCCATCTCGCTCTGCTAGTTCATTGACAACACTGAGTGACTGACAACAGTCAAGAAAACTAACACAAAACGATGAAAAAACCTTTGTTGACATTTATGGATGTACAAGTCCTACTTTTTAAATCTGGAATAAAAAAAAACATAGATTGGTCTAGGCTTGGGGTTGCAGAAAATTCAGAATGTCTATTTGGAGTCATTTGGCCAAAAAGTTTGGGAACCCCTGCACTATACAAGAGTCTTAATCATGGTTTTAATCATAAGAAAAATGGGAAAATTGGTACCTGTGCAAATCATTGTTACCCTTTTTGTATTTTGAGGCTATAGGAACACTAACTCTTCTCAATTCAAACCACCACCTAAGTCTTTAAAAAAACAAAGACTAGGGAATACACTGTTAACTATTCAATGATTAAAATATTCTACAAAAATATAAATGCCCTTAGTACATTTTGTTCTTACTGAGGATTTGTAAAGAGGCAGGATGCATTGTCTTCATTTCCTGTTTGGTGTTACCCCATCATCCAGTCACAATTGCTGCATCCCACGTTCTGTTCTAGAGAATTATCTTCTCAGGCTTGTTTTCAGTGGGTTATCTTCATCCCACACTCCCTCTTGCTGTCTTTTATTATGCCTCGTAAGAACAATAAAAGAACTCCAAAATCAGATTTCCTTTCCTGCCAGAGCCTGACGTAACTCAACCTAACTTGCCTTGACTCAATTAAAGTGGCATAGGGACAGTAAAGAGAAGTTGTTGAGGCTGACCATAATGTCAAAATGAGGGGAAGCTGGAATGACCCCATGAGTCACTTGTTTGTGGTTGATGCCAACTCCCTTCCGGCTGATGACTATCAGATATGGCTGAGAACATTAATGTCGAAATGGGATATTTAACATATCCCATAATGCTCTGCTTTAGGATGAGCAGAGCTAGCCCATTTCATGTTTTTGCAGGCAACTCAAAGTTTACTCAAGGTTTTGCAGAAAATAAATAGATAACTGCTGATTTTTTTTTTTAAGATTAGTCATTACCATGACAACAAAATAAACAACGCTGAAGAAGACGCTGATTGTCCTCTTCCATATACTGTACATGTTCAGAGACCCCCGTGATTTGGTGATCCTGTCCCATGAATACTGGATGAGAGGTGAGAATATATCCTGGATGAGATGCTAGTTGATTGTGGGGTACCATGCATACATTCTGTACATCAGTACACTTGCTCACACTTAGGTGCAATTTAAAGTCGACACACAGCCTACTGGCTTGTTTATTGGAGGACACCCACATGGATACGGGGAGAAAGTGCGAAACTGTACAACGACAGAAATCCGAGCTCAAGACCAAACTCCGGGGACTCTGGAGGGGACTCTCTGGCGACGCTACCTGCTGCCCCACCAAGTGCATTAAAATTGAGTACAAAATTTTACACCCCCCATGGTTTCTGGGTGGAAAAAAGAAAAGTGTACCACTATTTTACAATTCATCTTAAAGAATTCTTTGTTGTCTTCATCATTTTATCCTGAGGGTATGCAAACATTTGCACTCAAGCGTAACTTTTATGTGTTTACTAAAACATAAAGCAAGAGACAAATGCAGTGTCACTTGTGCTGTGTGCTGAGTGTATAAAACAATAGTTTTGCCCTTCCTAATGCTGTCCCGCTTCTCCTTTTCAACTGTCAGCAGGCCAACTGTTTATCTGCACTGTTCTTGTCAACTGCTTTCCACCTCTCTTATCACGAGCTGGTTTTGAACGCTGGCCTGCTTTAATGTGTCAAGATTTAACGCTCACGTCTTGACAGCTCAACATAGCAAAATCCAGCTCATAACATGGTCTGTTATTTATCATCACAGCTAATTTAATGGGAATTAAAATCATTTAGCCATTTTCTTTTACATATTAAATGAGGACAAATCCACCCTGAGAAACTTGCATATTAATCTTTATAATTAATATGTGATCTTCAGTTGCGTCCAATGAACTTTTTTGGTTGAAACTTCTTTCATCTCTCTTTGGTTTGGTTTCTTACATTAGCCACGATGCCATTCAACTACCCGCTGATAATGGTGGAGTGGCATTTAGCTCTTTATCTCTACCTAAAGAGAGCAATTCAGTGATAGTCCTTAAATAATGTAATACCATACACAAATGTATCATTTTGCACATTTATTGCACTGATTTATTCATTTTCGTTGTGTAATGAAACAGTGTAACCTAAAAAGCCATTGGAGCTGGAAATGTAATTTGTAGCCGTTGTATGGCTATTCATTGAAGTGTGGTTTAATGATATCTTTGCTGTTCTTTATCAGCATTTAACTGCAGTAATAAAACAGACTAAAAATAGCAATACATCAGTTTTGCTTTAACTAGAGAAAAGACAACTAGTTGAATAGTTGTTTAAATTACTGGTCGACTAGTAAAAATGAATAATCATGCAACACACACTAATTTATTATATATATATATATATATATATATATATATATATATATATATATATATATAAATTTACATTCTCAACATGTCATGTCTTCTACGTTCTGTGTATGCGAGTGTGTGCGATTTTCAAGCTCGACGCCACCACAGAGCCCCTCGGTCTTGACCAAATGAAATGTGGGTCAAGGTTGTTCTGCGCTGTGCTGCTGTAAAATTATTGGCGCCTCAGTTTGCTGCTGTTACTCACGGGATTGGAACTGAGAAGATGGAGGAGGAGGAGGAGGAGGAGGACGATGGCTGGTGTGAGGAAGGCAGCAGCTTCTGGCCTTTCAAAACTGGGTTACGTGAAATAACCAAATTGGGAGAGTCTATGATAAAAGTGGGTCAGACACTGATATTCAAAAAGGGGTTCATCAGAGTATTGGGACTCTGTTATATAAATGTTGATTAATGTTATGGCTCCAATAGAACCTTCAAAAGCAATTATAGGCCATTGAAGTCTATTTGAAGTCCACAATAACTGTGTCAATATTCGCAATTTTCCACTTTGTATAGTACTGCATTTTATTATTCTAGCTTCTAGATGGCACAGGAATGTTAATTTGACTGGCACTGGAATGCAGGTGAATTTTTTCCCCCCAATTCTACAAAGGAACCGGATGAGCCAGGATGTGAATAACTGGAGAGTTGACTGAATAAAATTGTTTACCAAAGAGTTTACTTCATGTTAATTACCTCACCTCTCCACATAAAACTAGAAGGAAAAAAACAAAAATAAAATCTGGTCCAAATACTGCTCATCTTCATTTTCTTTTCTTTTTTTTTTAAGAAATACTCAGAAATCTGCAAAGGGCATGCTGATAGAGTGTCCAAACCAATTACTAGGCCATTTCTGACAGCAATAACCTTCTAAATGATTTAAAAATACATACACAGTGGTTTGTACCAATGTATTTGTACCACTATATGTATACATATATATATATATATATATATATATATATATATATATATATATATATATATATATATATATATATATATATATATATATATATATATATATATATATATATATATATATATATATATATATATTTTTTTTTTTAAACCATCTAGAATCCATAAGTATTCTTTGATTTGTCCTTCATTTTTCTCTTTAGGAATCTAGGAACCCTTGAGAAACCCTTGTTCTTGGACGGTACAAGGTTTGAATGCTAATAGAGATCAGATACATGAGGAGAAAAGTAGCTTTTGAGAAATTTTAATACAGAATTATATTTAGATCTGTAATGGACAAACCAGAGTTGACAGTGGCAATAAAAGCTCTTGAGTGGAACCAGACTCAAACAGGAATGCACCCTTGTGACACTGGTTAGTGGTCATAAATCATTAAATTATTGTTTTTTTTAAAGATATATAGCCAGTGTTTATAGCTACCTCGGGTTTTTGTAAGTTCTCTCTCTAGTACGAGTCTGTAAATCCTATAATCATGGGATTGTTGTCCTTGTAGTCATACAGTTGTGAATCTGTATTTAGTGGATAGATTGCGTCTGAGCTTGAATTTCATGCTTCTACAATATGTTTTTCTCAGCTGTTTTGCAGAATACGTTCAGCTAGTTATTAGCACAATGAATAATTACACCAATTTAGGCAGCAGGCCCAGTTTGACTTTTCCACGGATTATAGACTAGAGCAAACACTCACCAAATTAGCATCCAGTCAAAAATGACAGACGCTCCCCGCTGATGAGTTTTGATCCTAGTCAAAACAAATCAGAACTACGCCATGCGTTGATTAAGAGGTCGTGTTGGGTTTCGGCCACCTGGGTGAAGCGATGTTTTCCTCTCGTCTGAGAGCAGCTGCTGTTTATTTTTTTTTGTTTATTTTGTTTTGCGAATCGCATGGCTGGTGAAGCTTTAGGGATGGCATGCATCAACAGGCATAACGGGGGTGTAAACCCCCTTCATTTTCCTCCCAATTAGTTCATTACACTCATTTAATTAATAAGTGCAGATGGTTCGGTCACAAGGAGGCCAGAGGAAAAGGTCTCAGTCAAAATGTTATCTCCATCCCAGCCATTAGTCATTAGTCTCTTCAGTCGCATTAGGGACCATCCGCACACACACACACAACATCATGGCCTTGGATAAAGAAAAGCTAGCTTCTGAATCACTATCACTCTCTCCGACTGCTGCCCACTTGCTTGCACAGATGGAAGAGGAAGTACTTGGGTTTCATTCAGCACTGCCCATGCCAATCAAGCCCTCTATCAGGTTCCTATTCTCTAGAGTGCACACTAACCCTGCGCCCTCCCTGCTGAGGCTGTGAGCCGCTGGAATAAAGCTTTCCAGCTCCGAACAAGACACGCAGCACTGAATCCAGATCAACTGTCTCCCTGCATTTAACAGCACCGAACCTCTGACCCTGAACACTCAGCACAAACACGCTCTCACACAAATGCTGGAAAACCAGGATACCATTCAACACACAAAAAAGCAGCCTTACACGTACTCTCTCTCTCACACACACACACGCACACACAATTTTCTTTTCTCTCTCTGACTCCCGAGTTCTGAGGCAGAACCCAAACTTGGTGAGGCATCATACAAGCAACACTTCGCTAGTTTGTGTGCAAAGACTGAGCTCATTCTGACAGTTTTTTATCTCAGTGGATCGAATATTACAATTTTAAATTCAGGGTGAAAACAAGCATTGAAACACTCCTTGGAAAAAGAATGAGATGTCTGACCTTGCCAAAATAAGAACATAGAGCAGAAAGACTGCTTATTTGCATGACAGGTGTAGTCGATATCAAGTTTCCAATTCCAGTTTCAAGGCTCGGAGCGCCACCTGATAGCGATCTGATACCAGTGCCATGTTAGTAACCGAGCTGACTCTCTGCCAGCTTTATTTTACCAAGTTACGCAAAACACCACAGGCATGAGAGTGACTTGCTTTTTGTCAATGTTTCTAGTTTTACTCACCAGGAAAAGTTTTACTCTATATACATTACATACTCTATTACTCTAAAGTTTTACTCTATTATATTACATATTAAGTTTCATACTGACTACAAATAAAAAAAACAACAACTTTGTTTTGTTCCTCGTTTCTTACTGTATGCAGAAGATGGCTGCTGCATCAAACTCAGTGCCTTGGATGCTAATTTCGGAAGCTGATTCTTAGAAAAATGACATATTCGACGACAGTTTGTGAAGTTACATTAAAAAAAAACCTGTCATAATAAGCGACTAACGTAACTGAATGGTGACAAAAGGTACCTTTTAATGCTGATTAATGATTATTTATAAATAATTTTGAATTGGTTACGTTTTATTTCATAGTAGTGTGTCATGTTACCACTTTTGATTCACTCCATGGAATTATTTCGAAGAACAAACACACGCTTCTCTTTCTATTCTGTTTTCATCATCACTTCTGAAAACTCTTCAGTTTCAGGGAAATCATTTACATAAGTGCATGTTATTGACTAAACAAGCTGAGGATCTGCTACAGAAACCATGAGGGCAGATGTTTAGAAAACAGTGGCTTCTGTTTTGTTTTTTTACGCTGAACCGAAACCTAGCTATGGCAAGCGGTGAGTTTAGGTGAAGCTCAAGTATGAAACTAATAACATTATATTTTATTATATTGTAGTATATTTAAACTAGTGTTGTGACTAATAATGTCTTTGATATAGTTTTTGTGTTTTTATTGCTACCTCAGGTAGCGATGCTTATTTGTGTCTGTTTGCGTCTTTAAATTTACGTATTTATCAGAGTTGGTGGTATATGAAAGTGGTGTCAAAATGGTGGCAGGTTTTGATGCGCAATTTATTATCAGTGATTTATTACATTTCTTTTAAAAAATCTGGAAAAAAAGACAGAAATGCGTCATAACACATAAATACTGCTTTGGGGACCTTTTACTTCTCAATGTTAAGGGTGCAGCCTTCGGAGAAAGTAGGACAAAGTCACGATCACGTGATCAGCCCTGGCTTTTGCGCATCGTTCAGGCATTTTTAATATTTCACATTATGCACCACGGGACTTTAAAAGAACTGATAATTGCTAAGGACAAATGCAATGAGGATATTACTCAGGATCTGCGTATAAAACAGAAAATATAGAAAAATGTGTACATATAGAAAGCAGAAAAGCCTGAGATTTGACACAGAAGTTATGATGTTATGGTGTGTGTGTGTTATGGTGTGTGTGTGTGTGTGTATATTTGACTGACCTTTTTAGGTTGAGAAGAGCCCAAGGGATGCCTGTGGGTGTTTTGAATGCAGGCAGTAATTTCTCCCCCAGCTCAATGGCTTTCTTCCTGAACACCTGAGACAGAAAGACGAGAGAGAGAGAGAGAGAGAGAGAGAGAGATCTAGTAAAGTTGCCGTCAGGTACACCTTCACCCACTGACACTCTGGCACATGGTATATGACTGGCCCTGGTACTCATTTTGCCCTTTCATTCTGATTCAGTTCCTCTTGGCCTGCCTGATCGCAACAGACAGGCTGAAAGTCACACAGAAGCTGCCAGTGTGTGTGTGTGTGTGTGTGTGTGTGTGTGTGTGTGTGTGTTTGTGTTTATGTGTGTATGTGTGTGTGTGGAGACCAGAATCCTGCAGCAGGCAGATAAGAACGGATCAGATAAAGTTGCCCATGTGTATTAGGGCTTCAAGCTGCTCTTAACCTGCTGTCTGCCTGTCATCTCCTCTCATAGCTCTCCTTCCTTCCAGCCTCCATGTCATCTCCTACAGTGAGGAAGACATCCAGCCAACCTCCACCTGCTAAGAGCCTCTGCGTACTGCAGAGATATTATCGACAAAAAAAAAAAACATTGCCGGGGTTCTGTTTGCTACAATAGTCCCAGGAAAAAAAGGAGAGATGAAAGCAAAATTGAGAGAGTTTGGTGCTGGAAATGCAGAATCGCAAAAAAGACAGAGAGTCTTTCCAAATCCCAAAGCGGGAGAAGACGAGAGGCAAAGTAAAAGAGCTGAGTTCACAAAAAGAAGAGAGCATGCTGAGACGTTTTGATGGTTCTTCAAAAGAACATTAAGTGCTGATGCTGAAGTGAAGAAGCTGCATCAGAGATTCAAAGTTTTCACTTTGCCAAATTACCCATTCTGTTCATGCTGGAGCCCCTTTTTCTCCCCTCTCAGAGCGTCCCACCGAGCCAAACTACATCACACTCGTGTTTCAAGCAGCCTCCTGTCTCTGTCTCTATCCATCTCTGTTCATCCTCCTAGAGGAAAATGTGTGTGCTCGTCCTTGGCACGTCAGCAAGGTCGGCTGTTAACCTGTCACACTAAATTCTGAGCAGGAATCCTCCAGACTGGAGCTCAGAATCCTCCAGCCGTCTGTTCTGCACCTCTGGTGTGTGGACGTGTGCTGTTAAACATAATCACCGACACTTCCACAGAAATCATGCTCCGAGAGAGATGGACAGACAGCACTGATTATTACACAGCCATCGCGCATGAATATTTTAGGATGACAAGATGCTGCTCCACACCATTTTGATAAAATCTTTATAATAAACTGTATATTAAAGACTCATTGCTTCTGAGTAAATGAAAGTCGCTTTCTATGAAGTTATCATATAAATACCTTGCTTTGACATTGCGTAGGAAGCCTATAAGATTGTTTATTACCAATGGCAAAGTGGAGAACTCAACAGCTTTAAGAAAAGAACAATAACTGCAACGCTGATTGGGAAAAAATCCTGATTTTCAACATACTTCATCCAAATAAGTGAAAACGGCAGTTGTCAGTAAATTTGGTGTATTTTATTTAAAGCTAAAATTTGTAAACGCTAAAGTGTGTATGATTTTTTTTTTTTAAATGAAAAAATAAAATGCATTTTTAGTCAGGGGAGAAAAATTCCCAGAGCTCTCGGGTTCAAATTGGCAGGATATTTCGAAAACACACGTCATACACCAGCCCAGCTTCGCCCCAGGTCATCGTACCTGAAAGCAGTACAGCCAAAGACTTATCCCTAAAGTGCAGAGGCTTCATTCCCCTCACACTGTCTTTGAGTCTCATGATAATCAGTACACCAATAATGACTATACTATTTAGACAATTCTCATTGAAAGTGTATTCCTTGCCTTTCACAAACCTCTGATTAATCTGTAGAGAAAAATGGAAGAAAAAAAAAAACCTAAATGACAGCATTCCGCATTCAGACTGAAATGGAAATGTTAAAAATTAAGCCAGGGTATTACTAAGAATAATCATATTATTGAGTTATGGATATATTTAAAAAAAAAAAAAAAAAAAAAAAAAAAAAGATTAGAATTTTTTAGCCTCTACTGTGCTGCGCTAAGCGAAAGTACTGAGCTGACTGTGCTTATAAGGATTGTAATTCTTAGTCCTTAGCCTACACCCCCCAAATTTTTCAATATTACATTGTGTATTCAGCCATTACAAGTTTTACACTTGAGTGCCTCTTTACAGGCTGGTAAAGGTCGTGCAGGATTAACTGACAAAGAGGACTTTCAGCAATTTTATAGGTTTCACATTTGTCCCCTGAAGAGCCACTAACAACTCCACGAGAGGAAGTTCCAGGTATAATCCAGGGAATAAAAAGAGAATAAAAATAAAATGCTCTACGGCTCTAATAAATAAACAAAACAATATCGTACACTTTTAACTAATTACACTCATTAAAAAATTGTGTTAAAGGGTGTTTGGAATTTATTTGACAGTTAAAAAAAAGCTTTAAACCGGTGAAGAACCCCTGTTGCAGAGAATATCAAAATGCTGGTTTGACTCTAAATGGTTTCTTCCTGTACACTGTGATTTTTTTTGTTTTGTTTTTCTTTCGAATCTCAGCTTATCCCTTCTTCAAGGGTGCAAATGTCAAAACATATCGGAAGTCCAGTGAAATTAAAGCCTGCTGTTCTCTGACATTTAATTTTAGTTCTTTGGTGACCCATAACTTGATTTCAATGAAAGGTGATCGTTGGTTTGTCGGATTGAAAAGAATCTTAAACCAGGAGGGGCAAAAAAGCGATTCCACATTAACCCCAGCAGGGACAATTTTATTTATAGAGTAGAGAAGGCTATTTGTGACCTGGTACTGGGAGTCTTTAGGGGTTTCAAGTAGGGAGCTGAGTGTATAAATAAGATGAATTACTATACCTAGTTGGCTGTGGCAGGAAATTGAGAGCCTTTAAACAAATTATGAACTTCATGGAGCTTGATCAGAGAGAACTGTGGGCTCAACAAAGATGTCAGGACTCCAGAGGGTTTCCAGCAAATCTCAACGTGGGGTCCGGGGAGCCCCAGGGGTCCATGAAGAGGAGCCAAAAATTTTAAATTTGGTTACAGTGGTGGAAATGTCAACCTACCATTATCAAAGCCATTACATATTAACATCTGAGCTCTTATAGGAGTTCTTTAATGGAGTCTGTACTGAGGAATCCACGTATGTTTTCTAATCAATTAAATAGGTCCCTAAGTCTAAAAAGTTTAAGAACCCCTGTCTTAGAGAATCTAATCTAGAGTAATCAAGTTGTCCAACAGTGGATGTCAATAAAAAATGCAAAAACACTGACTCTTGTTTGTAGGAATTTTTCATTGTGCTGAACCCTTTACCATAACTGTGGTATTAATATCAGAATATTAGTATCAAAACCCTTCCTCGTGGTCTCAGATCCCATTCACATATTGGCTATAAGGGCTAGACAACCAAATAAGAAATTCCACACCGAATTTAAGCATTCATGCATAAATGTCCTTCAGAAACACCAGAAATATAATGCAGAATGTTCTTGCAAACAATCTCTCGAAGCATTCAGAGAGAACAAGGAGTCACATGGCTTAAACCCCCATCAGAAAGCATTACTCTGCACTTCCCACTGGCCTGATGAAAATCCCTAATGAATGGCAATGTTCTAAATGGAAGTGATGCTTCAAAATTTCATCAAACAGAGTGCTGTTTGTGCAGATAACCCTGCAGGCCTGATCTGGGTCTGAAAGATTAACTGCAGAAAAAGAGAAGCTATTATCAGATCAAACTGAGGTAAACAAGAAAGAGAGTTATGCATAAGAACGATGTCAGGCTGCATTACTGAATGAAAAATATAGGAATCGGTAGCCTGTTTTAGCTCAGCAAGTCGCTCGAGAGTGCAGGCGACTCAATTGTGTGGTTTCAAGGGAGATCCCGGCCAAAATGGATCTTCAGAAACAATAAATAAATCAATACAATGAACGCACTTGGCAAGACCTCCACTTTCTGTAGACAGTGAAGAAAGGTTGTGCTTAAGTGAGGAATAAAACACTTGGCAGCACGCCGTTATAGGAAAATAATCAACAACGGGTTGGTGTGATGCAGCCCGACATGAAGGAGAGTTCATGTCACTGTTAACACTAGGAAGTTGATTATTTTTCCAGTAACAGCATGTCCTGAAGTGTTTTATCCTCAACAGTTTTGAATTTACTAATGAATGATACTCTGTGCTTTTTATCCATTTATAGTTACATTTATTGTTGTTGAGCATCTGCAAACATGTACGTTCCTGTTATCCCTCATGTTATAACAGTTAAAAAGTCATTCCCTCACCAGCCTCAATTTTCTTCTTTCTCTTGAAGTTTGTCTTGAATAAGACAAAAAAATAAGACAATAAAAATGCAGCGTAAACGCCTCTGTTCTAAAGAAGGAAACTCGCTGACTGACTGACACAAAGTGCTAACACTGGAGACTCCTTCCATAAAATGTTAAATTAACATCTCCTCACTGAAAACTTCACCTTGTGAACAATTACACGTTTTTCTTTGTTAAATAACGTTTTTCTTTCTTTTTTTTATTATTAGCCGTAGATTATGTGGAGTGTCTGCTATACGTGTCCCTGTGAATGAGTTGTTACTATAGAAACTTTAACGTATTAGAATCAGTGCATTAATATGAATTAGAGCTGCCACTGCTGTTCGAGTTTTGCTGTTATAGAAACTTAAACACCATTCGAGAATTCAACAGTGCTGTAGTATAACACAGATCCTGACCTGCGCAATGGAAAGTTCCAACACATCGACCAATCAAGCCCTCCTTTAATGAAAGATAAAGCTGAACTATAACGCTTAACTGCAGGAGACGATTAGGGAAAGCTCTGTTATTACACGCGCTGCACCTGCTTGTCGGTTCCCACCCCCGTCCCAGCAGTAAGCATCATTAGCGATCCCTTAATAGCATCAGAGTTACTCAGAATTTAAAAGGCTGACACAGTAGATCACGCCCTGGAACTAGCAGAAGACAATTTTGAAAAGGGCACTTAAAAGCAATTACGCTGCTCATTTGCAAGGATTTATTGCAAGTCGACAGAGCTAGACCACCACGGTCTCCACTGTGGAGCCTGTGCTATTTATTTCTCAGGGCATTTACAGAAGACAGGATAAGGCAGAGACCAGAGAGAGGGCTGAGTGGAGCAGAACAGCACTCTGGCCACTATACCACCTCAAACCCATCTAAATGCTTTGGTATGGGAGGAATAAAATCCTAGATTAATCATGTGATGTACACAATCAGTGCTCATTCAGAAAACAGGTGAAGCAAAGATGGAAGAAAGGATGGCATGTCTGCATTCATTCACATATAAAGCTGCTCTCGTTTTTTTAACTCCACAGTCCTGCAAGGTCACTTGGGATGTTCAAAGCCTTTTTCCAAAGTCTTTCATGAAACCAACAGCTCTAATAGAGGACAGATTGGGTTCGAGCTGCCGGGATCCACACAATGGCAGGTATTCAGCGCCGTTAAGTGCTTGAAGCACAAAGTGAAAGGAGCCGCTCCAATTCTGCATGGCTTTCTACTTAACTCTGACTTCATAGACCTGGATCTTCACTAGCGGTGTAGTGGAAGTTTTTGGTGACTATACTCTGGTTGTTGGAGACGCAACAGGAAGCACTATCATTACACTTTAAAATGTTCTTTGGCCAACATTTGGCTAACCCCAAACCTCAAACCCAACCTCAAACCCAACCCCCCAAAGTCAAATGCAACCCAAACCCCAATCTCAAACCCAAACCCAAACTCAAACTAACCCCATCCCAAGTGGAACCCTAAACCCAACCACTACCCCGACTGAAAACTTTTACATCTTCTTGGGATCCTGCGATCTGAGGTCACAGAGACTGAGTTACAACACACTTAAAAGTAGCAACACTTTTCTGTTTCTACAGAAGAATTAAGCCCCAAATCACATGAGATACAAGTCAATCTGCCTCCCATTTTCTGGTAAATGCAATCTAAAATCTATGGAAATAGCCTTTAAGACAATTCTAATCTGCTCAAGATGAGGATGCATTATGGATTCCCTCAGGGCCTTGTGAATAAAGTGTTTGCAAAAAAAAAGTCCTCAGCATGCATGAGAGTAGAACATGAGAAAGGAAAACATCACTGGGAAATTACACACAGCTGTTGGGAGAAAAAAAGTGCTACGAAGATGTGCTTTGAAATGACTTTCCAAAAGGGTTTCACACAACGTGTTAGAAAAAGGGGTTTGTTGATATCAGCTGGCAGAAGTTTCCAGATGTAATACAGGCTACGCCACGATTGGACGTGTGCCGCATCAATCAGGCAGCCGCCCCAGAGCAGGCCAAGCAGGCAGCAGAGCATGGGGAAAGAACAGCTCATTATCCCTCTGCACTTATTTGTTTAAAGGAACTTGAAAATGAAGCTGGCAGAAGTGGACCTGGGACTCGCTAAAGTAAATGTGCTTAGTGTATTCCATTTAATTAATTCATTCTGAACTAATAGCAATGTCGCTGCTACACACACACACACACACACACACACACACACACACACAAACAGAAGCAAGAGTGGAGTCTGTGAGATAACTGATTCACACTAAATCTTAACATAAGCACTGCTCTACTGTTTCAAAAGTCTGGAGTTTATATATCTGGAATAACTTTGTACATCTTAAATGTTATGCTACATATCAAACTGTATATCAAGTTTGGGACTTAAACTAAGCTCAGCTTTAAAATAATCACTCACTCATTTTCAGTAACCGCTTTATCCTAGTCAGGGTTGTGTGGATCAGGAGACTAAACTGGGAACACTGGGTGTGAGGTGAGAATAAACCCTAGATGAGTCTAGATGCCAGTCCATTGCAGTTAAAATAATCAGATGTACAACATTTTAATTTTAATTTATGCAGCACAAATCCAGTGTCTCAATTTCTCCTCCACACATAATATTAATTCTGAATTCCAGATATTAATTTGATTATACCAACATTCACAATGCTCTGTAGTTTTCTCAGTCATTTGGGATCATTTACAGTGCGTTATCATAGAAACATCTAGCATAACATTTGTCCATTTTTTTTCTTCCTACATTTTTTTTCTTCCTACACATGAAGTTGCAGAGTTCTTACATCATATTATAATTATGTTTCATGCAAATCTGCACCAACATTGGTTTTACATTCATCCCAGACTGTGTAGCATTATGGGCCAATGTGTTCAACAACATTTGAATAGATAAGCAGGGAGTTGTATCCATGTCACATCTTATTAAAGCTTAATCAACAGAAGCAGGAAGAAGTTAGTGTCAGTACACCAGAGAAAAAGAAGGAAGAATTTAATATACAAACTAAGCCAGACATTGATTCTCTGTTCTCAACAGTATGCTTCTGTTTCAAGTTCAGCCACACCTTTACCTCTGAGATGGAAATTAGTTTCCAGGAAAAGAACCAGTGCATAAAGACGCTAGTCAGATGCGATATCTTTAATGTGAGATATGAAAACAGAACACTACATCTCTTTGCTGAAACACTGGCCAATGGCTTATTGACTTTTTGTAAAGGGTGCAAACTTGATACGCTATAAGATCATACTGTTTGTTTCCCTTAGTCTCTATTAATGCACTTGCTAACTAGCTCGCCGTATGTTATTACATTATGTTAGCTACCACTTTTAACCTAGTCAAGTAAGCTTCCAGGCAACCAAAACATGGAACTGGGCAGCACACTGGAGCGTTTACTTGCCTAGCTTTTACTTGCCCCCCCCAATAACTGTGTAATTACTTATTTATGCCATCCAACGAGGTCTACATGTGATGGCCATGGCTCAGGAGTTAAGGCTCTAGGATACTGATCGGCTATAGGTTCAAATCTCGATACCACTGTTGGGTCCTTTGGCAATGCTCTTAACCTTCATCTTCTCAACTCAGTTCTAAGTCACTTTGGATGGAAGTGTCTGCCAAAAATTGGATAAAAATGTAAAACACCTCACATCTACTGCTTTTCCCATTTGACACACATTTCAAATTGAAGCACTTGAGGCAAGGGCAATAACAATCAATACTGGAGTCCTCTAGTCCAACCTATCAAACATGATTTATAGAAAGATTACAAGATTCAGTTACACTTAACCAGACAAAGTCAGAATACTGTGTGAAAACACTGTCTAGACATAGACAGACGGAGATATGTAAAGGGTCTGGTATGTCTCTCACATCGCATAATGTTGTGTCAAAGGATATGCTGGCTCACAAACTCCTCATCCAACCCACCCTCACGCCCTACCTCCCTCCTTCCCTCCCTCCAGCCCTCTTCTCGTCTCTGGCTGAGGAATCTAATGAAGACAGATCTCGGTGCAGAGACACAAAGGACATTAATTATCTTGTCACAGTAGAGACTGCACAGCAACAGTGCTGAAACACCAATTCTGCCCAACAGCAGCTTTAACAATAAGAGCCTTAGTGGACATGAGCTAAAGATTCACACTATTGCACTTGATATAGTGCAAATTTGTACCATTCTTCACATAGTGGGCTTAAAACAGAAGCTTGTGGTATACCATGTGGTACTCAGAATAATTCCCATTGATGCCAGCTAACTGGTATTGGTTGTTTTCAAGCTTGTCTGTTAAAATATTTTGGTCAATAGTGACAAATAGCACAGAAACAGAAACATATTGACAAACCAAGGCACGCAACAAGCCTTTAAACACTTTTGTCAATTCTGATTCTATACTATGACGCTTATGGAAACCAGATTAAAATGTATAATGCGTGTTATTCCTGTGTTACCAAAGAAAAAAGATCAGTTAGGTGAGCAAAAGTATTGGAACAGATAGACCTAAAGTAAATTAAAGTAAATAACACTTAATAACTGGTTGCATATCTCTTGTTTGCAATAACTGCATCGAGCCAGTGACCCACTGACATCATCAAACTGTTGCATTCTTCTTTTGTGATGCTTTTCCAGGCTTGTACCACCACTTCTTTCAGTTGTTATTTATTTTGGGGGGGTTTCTCCCTTCAGTCTTCTCTTCCGGAGGTGAAATGCATGCTCAATTGGGTTAAGATCTGGTGATTGACTTGGCCAGTCTAAAAGCTTCCACCTTTTCCCCCTGATGAAGTCCTTTGTTGTGTTGGCAGTGTGTTTTGGGTCACTGTCTTGTTGCATGATGAAGTTCTTCCCAATTAGATTGGCAGACAGAATGTTTCTGTAGACTTCTGAATTCATTCTGCTGCTACCAACATGAGTTACATCATCAATAAAGATTAGTGAGCCTGTTCCAGAGGCAGCCATGTAAGCCCAATGTTTGTGCATTTCCTCTTTTTCTCAGCTTCAAAATGGCTTGCTTTTCTCCCATAGGCAGCTCTTTGGTCTTCATGTTGGTTTATCCTTTTTAACAACAAATACAGTCTTCACAGGTATAACTCAGGGCTCAAACCAAGAGCAGACATTCAGAGATGATAACTGTTTAAACAATCAATCTAACAGGGGACACCTGGGCAACAAGAAACGCCTGTCAGTCACATGTTCCAATATATTGGGGAACTTGAAAAATAGGTGTGATCAAACAAAAGGTGCCACATTCTAAGTTGATTAACACATCTAGATGTAAATATCAGGAAAGGAAAGCTGAAATTCTGACCTATCATCTCATATTCATCTTTTGATCTCAAACACAAATGCCTTCAGTGTATAGCCAAAAAAAAAGAACAGGCCTTGCTGTCCCAATACTTTCAGAGGGGAATGTATTTGAAAGCATTTGAAGTGGTAGCTCAATAGTTAAGACACTGGACTTGTAGTCAGAAGGTTATAAGTTCAGATCCCAGCACTGCCATAGTGCCACTGCTGCTGCTCAGTTGTATAAATGAGATAAATGTAAGTTGCCCTTGGATAAGGGCATCTGCCAAATGTCAAATTTGAATAGCATTCACTATTCTATTATTCTACTGCACAAAATATTTAAAATATTTCCTACAGTAGTTATACAATAGTTCCTACAGAGTTATACTTTTCTATAGCTCAGCTATAATCAGCGCCTAGATTCTCCAAACTTACCAGCACAACTACATCAGAGATCATTAAAACTAAAGCTCACTGAGCTTCTCCAGTATCCCTTTTTTATGAGTAGACACAACCTCGCTCTGCTCACCTGCACACAGTAGTATGATGATGTGTGGACATGATCAGTGTGGACATTTCCTTTTCAGGAATCCACACGAGCTGATACACCAAAATGCCCAATATGAACCGCTATGAAAATGAGATAAACTCATTTATATGGAAATGATGCCACAGCTACCTGTCACTGCATCGCAGTTGGCTCTCAAAATGCCTTTCATGACCCATGTTCAACCACAAACAAAGCAAGCCTTTTGGAAATGGTTCCATTTGGAATCACGTACCAATCCAGCTTACTCTGCCACGGATAGTGATCCGGGAGTTATGTAAAACTTGACAAACATCCAGAGTGACCTTTCAAAAGAAGGAGTCGAGCAGAAGTGTGTCAGCGGCCGCGCTCGGCTCTGAACGTGCACAGAGAAATGAAGGAGGCTGTCAAGGACGAGCCCTCAGCCCTCAGATCTTCTCAGCATCAGTGCTTTGATTGGAACAAAGCCCGCTCTTTGGAGTAACCTCTGCAAATCTTAAAAGCCCCAGAGCACGTGGATTGAAGCACAGCTGCTCTTTGCAGACAGAAAGATAACAGTAGCTGACGAAACAGTAAAGCAAGGCTTTCTGTAAGTGCGGGTCAATAGTCAAGAGCCATGTGTAAATATTAACCAATGCCCTACCGGTGTTGTCGAATTTGAATAGGCTGACTCTCATGTGGTCTTTGTTCTGTAAATCTGATTATGCACATATGTGTGTGGAGCTATGTGTGTACCTGGGATTTGAACAGCTCCAGAAATGCATGTTCAAACATCTGTGATGTGCCTGTTTGACACCAGCCAGAAAGTCAGCAATTCAACAAGAACAACAGCCGAGTCCAGCATTTACATCATATATGGTCCTCGACAAAAAAGACATGTGACTGTGTGTTATGCTAGCATTACAGTTACAGTTTTTGCACTGCACTGTACTGTATTTTGTTATTTAGTCACTGTTTTCCTTTGTATGTTTTCCTGAGTAGGGAAGCAATGTCTAGCATCAATTTCCGTAAACATGAAGCCATCTCTAGGCAATTATTCAGCTTTCAAACCTTCAAACTTTTTTAAGGCTTTCCTGTTTAAATAAAACAGGCTGATGCCAGATTCTTGTTTAAATTAATTAATTTAGAGCATCACTTTATTTCTAATAATATCAAGTAGTAGTATGGCACTGGGCCGACACAACTTATTAACTTCCTGTGACTTTCAGAGAATCTTGCTGTCCATCTTTCTATAAAGTCCAGCTCATTCACGCTAACCCATGGCAATGTTTAACCCTAATGCCAAAAGCAATTTCCTCTCTGTCAAAGTGCCCTGTGCTATGGAATGAAGTTAAGCGACAACATGTCACAGAGTTCCTCTTCTCTTAATGGAATTAAGCAAAGATGAAGCACATTCAGCAGGATAGGGGATGTAGGGATTAAAATGGGTGTGTAAAGTCTGGGCTGTGGGTTATGACTTCCAAACGCAGTGCATTTGAAATACAGCGGTCTTATCTATAACTAGTGATGGACGTTTTGGTAAATTTTGGACATTTAGGCAAAAAGTTATTGTCTTACTAGTTCAAATTAAATGACTGAATTAGCCTGAATGAGTAGTGAATGACAAGTCTTGGTAATGCCAGCAATATCCTCCACCATCTTTGTTTTACCTCCTAGTAACCATTTCTTACATATTTTAAGCTGTTTGGTTTTAGATGCAGATAAAAAAAAAAACAAGTAGAACTGAACAGGGATGCCTCCGCTGCCAACAGGTCTAGTCCATCTTGTTACTAATTTGTAAACCTGAAATAACCTTAACATTTACTTCGAACAGAAATGAAGCTATTGAATTTCAGACATTTGACCTTGCTGTGACCTTGACCCTGTTTGGATCAATTTTTAAAAAAAAAATAATCCGTTCAACTGCTGGTTACAATGATAATTCCATATAAATCCTACAATCGTTCAACCTTTCGTTCTTGTGACATCACGCTAACAAGAATCTCAGATGGATGAAATGTAGGCACTACAAATATGAGAGGTATCGGATCCTATTCCAGTACGATCCAGAGCAAATGTTAATGAAATAAGCTCAAGCTCTTTTTCCACCGACTTACTAATTAGTTCTGTCCTGCAGCGGCCACGTGTTCAAAATGTAGGTACATATTAAAGGCTTTACTACAGATCACAGAGTAAGAAAAGAAATATTTCTTAAAGTACGTAACTAATTTCTTAAAGTACCACTATGCAACTTTTAGGGATTTAGGGATTTACAGATTTGGAGAGTTTTCTAGTAGAAATATGTAATTAACTTGCAAAAGAGCGTTTTGCATTTGCACACATTCACACAGCATTGCTCAACCTGATGGCTGCAAGTCGATACACATTCAAGAAGCCTGCAAGTAATCAAGACCTGGTCATTTAAAAGGCTTTTAAGGGGGAATTATATGCTGCTATTACTGTAGTCTCCATATTAATAAAATAAACACTAAAATAATATATATATATATATATATATATATATATATATATATATATATATATATATGTATGACTTGTGAAAGATTTAGGCTGAGAATAGTATGACAATAAATATTTACAATAATGATCTGTATAACATATCTGTATAACTGTATATCTGCAGAAAAGAAATTCATTTAAAAAATCAGCTGCATCCTCTAGAAGCTGCAAATATTTGCATGGTTGTCCTGGCAACAGGGCATATTTTTGGTTTATAATTATAATAGTGAATTAATTAATCATTATAATAAAAAATAAATTGACTTTTTCTGATTAGCTGCAATAATAATCAGTAATAAAAAATGGAAATTTTTTCTTTATAGTGCTTTTCTCACACTTCAGGTCTCTTAAATGGAAGAAAATCACACACAAAAAAAAAAATCAACAAAAAGCTGCAGCAGTGCTCAAATCGACATGAGTCACCGTCCTTTTTATTTCAGTATTTTTCTTCTCTACTGACTCAAAAATGGCGCTTATTTAATTTTCAACAAAAAGAGTGAGTTTAAAGAATTTAGCCTGTAGGAATACTTGTGTGATTCACTCCAGTGGTGCTACGGGTTTGCGACAGAATGACACTGCAATATAGCAGCCACAAATGAAGGCCATCCAGCAGCACTCTGGAGCTGAAAGGCATTTGTGGTCCATCATCATTATCCGTTCCTCTTGGCTGGCTCCAAACCTGGCACACGGCACAACAACACCACAACATGGCTGACAGACTTGCTCCATACGATTTCCTTGCCTCTCCTGAACCTTGCCTTGGTGTCTACTTGCTAAGATCAAGATGTTGTGTAGCGATCCAGGATAACAAACACAGCGGTTAAAAACAGTCAGTCTGCCTAAAGATGTCTAAAACCTCACTGTGTGTGATTTTCTCACTAACTGATTAAATTCTCGGCTAGCTATGTCAGAGAGAAACAAATATCAATTCACTTTCTAATTAGACGTCAAAATGTCTGAGCCATCACATCATCATCATCATCAAAACAGAGAAGAGCGCTCACAGACTCTGTACAGATGACAGCAAACAGCAAAGTTTTACAATTGACCTAACTTATCTAATAAAATGATATTAAAACCAAGAAACTTAGCCAACAGAACATACACAGGTCCATAAGGTCTGATGGCTTGTATTTGTATTTTATCCTCAAAAAGATGTCCTGAAATCTTCCACTTTGGCCATTATGTAGAAGTCCTTCTAAAGTCAACAAAGACGTCTTTTAAACACCTATTGACTATCTATTTGCTCATTTTTTTAAAATTAAATTTAGGTTATTTTAAAATAACATAGCATTCCCATTTGCTGTACCCCAAATGATTGCAAGATTAGCATGCCAACACGTATCATAACACAGACACAGCTCTAAAAAAATGACTAGTGCCTCTAAATGGTAATTTGGTTTTCAACCAAATGAGAAAGGTAAACAAATTGGTTTGAAACCAAATGAGAAAGATGAGTCATCACTGTCTGTCATCACTGTTTCTCCACCCAGAAAGTGGTAGGTGTACCTGATATACTTTACACCTGGCTTAGATTTGCAGCTTTTCAGCTCAGTAGGCAGGTCACAGATTGGTGTGAATCATGAAGCTTTGCTGTCATTCCCTATTCGTCATCATCCTGTGAGCCCCGAGGCCAGGTTCATGATCGTGGATTTACCCATGCTAATTCTGCCCTTATCAGAGTGAGGACTCGGAGGTCAGCTGACGTGATGGACAAGCTCCTTGTGAAAAGGGTGAATAAAAGATGGCCGCGATTCATTAAATGATAACCGGAGCACAGACAGCACTGGTGTTTTAATAACCCCACTGAGGAAGCGGCTTCATTTGTCACTGTAATGGCTTATTTCTTTTCAATAAAGCAATGCACATTATTCATGATGCTCCTGATAGGTATTTGTAAAATAGGGTCATTTTTCTTCCGTTTGTATCAGTCAATACGTTTTTCTTCTAATTACTAGGTAATGTGAGGTCATTAATATGCCAAAAGCACCTGCTCCTGCCCCTGAAGTCAGCTTTCGCTCGGCACAGTTCAGACCCTCTGAGATGGATGACTTCTGCTGATCATAACTACAGTCTGGGTGTAGCGGTTTACTCCAGTGTCATCGCCGTAAAGCTCTCAGCTGGGCACAGAAGCTAAATTAATCTCCCAGGCAGCGCACCAGAAATGAGTTCACCCTACCGTCAGGGGATCATGAGCTCAAATCCCGATGATGCCACAGCTATCCATGGTCAAGAGTTCAAGAGATCAAAACTGGTCCTGTTGTCTGAATGGGAGGGATATCTTTCCTCTCTCCTGTTGATCTGAGCACCAAAAAAACCACAGGCATCTATTTTCTCATGTATATTGACATTGTCCTCCAAACATGCTGAGCTTGTGGCACTGAATTACCAGCAGCTTGATAAAAGGTGGTGCCATCACTTTAGAGCTGTAGAATTAAAAAAAAACTAGTGGGTGGGAAGCGTCTATGACTAAATTTTCAGACTATAGGGTTGTTGTTGCTCCTTGAGCTGCTCCTGTTAGGGGTTGCCACAGCAGATCATTGGTCTGTGTATTTGATTTGGCACAGTTTTTAATGCTGGATGCCCTTCCTGATGCAACCCACCCCAATTTTACTGGACCAGCACTGAGAGCGCTCTGTTACGCACAACCCCAGTGGCTGGGGTTGGAGCCCTGTCCGGGAATTGAACCCAGGCCACAGCGGTGAAAGTACTGTGGCCTAACCACTAGACCTCCAGGGACTCTGACTCAGAGACTATAGGGTAAAAAGGTGAAACTGAAAGAACAAACAAACCAACAAACCAATGTACAAACCAACAAACAAATCGTCAAATAAACAAACAAAAGAACAAAAGAACAATTACAAACCAATAAACAAACCAACAAATAAATGAACCGAAAAAAATGAATCTACTAAGAAAAACAAACCAACAAATGAACCAACCAACCAAAAAACAAAAAATAAACAAACATACCAACAAACCAAGGAATGAACTAACAAATAAATCAATAAACCAACCAACCAACCAACCAACAAACAAACTAACAAGAAAAACCCAGTGAACAAACCAATTGAAAGAACCAACAAACTAACCAACAAACAGACCAGGAAAAGAGACAAATAAATAAAAGCTTTTTTTTTTATTTGGTTTTGAAATTGATTAAAAATTTAAGTCATGTTTTAAGCACATCAATTTTCACATCGCTACACAAATAGTGTAGGCTGGAGTAAGTAAGCGCTGGAATCTTACATCAGTGTTATGAATCCAAAAGTAAAACTGTCTATAAAAACCACATTAACTCCAATGTGTAAAAAAAAAAAAAAGAAGCAACTGACCATATATGATACGATCAACTATCAGGTTCCTTCCTGAACGTTTAGTCATGGCACTACAGGCTTTAGTACCTCTTACTTGACGTTTACATTTACAACACTTGGCAGATGTCCCTATGCTTTGTAGTCTTCACCATAAATACAATACTCATACTGCAGGTCAGGTTGTAAGACTCCTATCAAGCTAAACCTGTTATTATGAGCTGGCATGCTATCCAAACATGGCATGATATACTGTACCATCAAACTCACTCCCTAACGAAACTAATCTTTCATCTGTTCACCACGCCTGAACAGCCTCTTCTTCAGGCTGGTCAAAAGACGTTGACGTTATCCCTGCACTACTACGAAATTTCACACACATAACTATAATTAATAATTTAACTGTCTACCTGTCCACTTTATGCCTCTTTTATAATATGAGCTTGACATTAGTCTAACAACACACACAGCCACACAGAAATAATTCTAGAAAGACGTCACAAAAACTCTATTATATAAAACCTATTACTGAAACAAAAAGAATACTGGAGAGAGAAAGAGTATAACAGCAGAAATAATAATGAATAATGTATTATTATATACTAAATGTGCTACATATTGGCCTCTGCAATGAGTTCTAGCAAAAGCGGCTAAGTTCTAATAATTCTAATAAATATTACTGTTTTAATTAGAAAACATTGTCACAATTAGTTCATTAAGAGTTTATAAAGAATTAAAATATATGACAGTGAAGTGACTTGATCCCAAGAAGCTAATATAGTGTAATATATGTCTTATTTAATGACTACATATGTTTATGTGGATTTTTTTTTTAAACAAATGGCAATCCCAAAGGATTGCCATTAGTTGAGTATGTATTAGTTGTATTAAATCTTTTTTTTTCAGAAAAGTTGAACTTTTTTCCAGCATGGCGCTCAGGGAAATAAAGACGCCAGGTGCAACGTTGGTTAAGGAGTGGCCACCTTGTGAGAGTCTTGTGGTCATGTACTGTGCATTTCCATGCAAAACAGGCACTGGCAGTTTGGAAAAAAACACCATTTCGTGAGAAGGCTACCTGGAATTTCAAGAATGTCATGACCATTTAGTGGCATGGCTCTTGTTCTCAAGCAGTTCGCAGATTTGAATGCGAGGCTCTTCTTTGAATGATACAAATGTTCAAATTTTGAATTTTACTTTGACAGCAAAAGGAGTAGTTTTTTTTTTTTTAACGCAAATAGCAACCCGAACTCAAAAAAAGACAGAATAAATCAAACAAACAAATAAATAAACAAGCACATCAGTGCATCGGAGTCATATGTTTAACACACAAGCTGCATATGTTTGTTAGGAGTGTTTTTACATCTTTAAATCAGTAAATATACGTACACTTTTACAAACACTTTTTTTTTTTCCTGTTAAATGTTTCGCAGGTGGCAGCTGCGTAATTCTTATTATTGACTAAAATTTCAGTCGATGTTTGTGCTAAAACAGAAGGTTAGTGTGCACTTGGGGAATAAAAAAAAATGGTAAACCAATGATAATAAGCAATGGTAGATAAAGTAATTAGGAAACTCCAATAACCGACTAGCTGAAGGGAAACGAGGAAGTGTGAAGATGAAGTCCACAAGGGAAGCAAAAACAAGCTGCTGTTTTTTTTTTTTTTTTGGTTTTTTTTTTGGACAGCTCTGCCTCTGCAAGCAAATTTACAAGAAATTTACAACATCCGTGGGGAAAAAAAAAGAAAGCAAACAAAAAAAAAAAAAGACAAATCCAGAGAGAAATTCCCTCGCTCCTTCTCTCGTTTCTCTTCTGCATTTTAAATTCCCCCTCGTCCTTCCCTCCTGGCTTGGGCCTCTGGTGGTAATTGTGTAATTCATGAAGAGAAAATGAGCCTCGCCCCCGGCGTGTTTTCAAACGTCCACCACAGAGCAAACGTGAATTTGCGTTTTCTCAATTCGAGCCACTTGAAAGCAGGCTTGTGTGTATTTACCAGGGCGGTCAAGTGATCAAAGCGGCTTTTGACTTTAGCATAAAGACATGAGGTACCTGCAGGTACACACACACACACACACACGCACACAATGGTATTGTGGTTTTGGGTTGATCTTGCATCAGCATCCGTTAGCAATCACATGCTTCAGCAGCCAAATTAGTTAGCTGTCTCTTCAAATTTTTTGTCGCTAGTGTGTATCCTAGAGGAGTTCCAGTCATGATTTTTCTGTTGTGATCACCATCATATCATTATCAGATCATATTTGGGACTGAATTGACAACTATGCTGCACAACACAAACATAAATAGAGGTGAAAGATGGCTACAATCACAACAAAGTGGGTAAAATGTACTGTCATTATGATGTACTTTCCCCTGCTGTCTCCACTGGGAGAAAACTTACCAAATTTGTACTTTTCTCATATTGATCTCATACACCATACATCTCTCTCTCTATTATGGAGAACCTCCAAGTATTTAGGAGCACAGAAACCTAGCGGCTCTTCACGTCTGGGGATTTAAAGGAGGAGGAAAAAAAACCCTGTCATTACACTTTTGCGAATGTTACTAATACATGCTGGTGAGATGAACTTCCCATAACGTAGCCAGCTAGATAAAACAGCTATGAGGCAGTGTGACGGGGAGGATCTGCTGCACTGCTGCTCGGTGAAGATGCAACACATGGAAAGAAGTGTGTCAAGGAAGTGGATTATCAGTATAAATGAAAATAAAGCACAGACTGAATAACTTTGAAGCAGACAGTCTTCTATTCTCTCCTCAGAACTACAGCGATTATACGTCACAGGAAACAAGATCGACCCAAAATCACAATACCACAATGTGTGTGTGTGTGCATGTGTGTGTGAGTGAGACGTCACAGGAAACACAAATATAATAGACGAAGCAGGGGATGAGGTTGAGTGAGCTCTGATGTATGTATGTATATATATATATATATATATATATATATATATATATATATATATATATATATAT
>CM040472.1:15451115-15480627 GCA_022758105.1 Pangasianodon gigas | reverse complement strand
AGCGTAAGTAATAACAGGAACTTGTTTCGTAAACATTCAGTAACATTAAAATGTAACTATAAATGGATAAAAAGCATGACACCGGTTTACCCGGGAAGGGCCAGTGTAGGGGTTGGGGACATTTCTAATTTGCGTATATATTGATTAGAGTAAAAATGCTTTTTTTTGTGAAACCAAACACACTACAACCAAAAGACAGTAACAGAACCAGGACTTGGGATCGGTCTATTAGCAAAGACGGATAGAATAATAATGAATTTCCTGATTAGCTGCAGGGAAACAGGATGTGTGTGCACGTAGAAGTCCATAAGGGAGGAAAAAAATGACCTGGTCAGTTCTGTTTTCTGACAGCTCTACTTCTGAGCATTAAGCGAATAAAAAAAAAAAAAAAAAGAAAGTCTGAGATCAACACCCTCCATATATATGTGTTACGGCGCCGTGTCTGATGAGTGGGAGATCTTTCAGGTTTTTCCTCTTCTTCCCACACGAATGCAGTCAGAGCCAAGAATGATTTATTTCTGAGCAAAACAGCCATGTTTATGAGTTGTGATGTCTCTTACGCAGGACTGTTGAATCTGCTCAACACAGGCAAGCCCTATAGCACAGTATAAACAGCAGGATGTGAGTCAGGCAATGAGCAGACAGATTAACCTCTTCCCAAATGCCATATTTAACCCTTGCAGAATTCCCTTTGTTTATGAGATGAGCCTTATCTCTCTCAGTGTGCAGTTGTTAACAATGCAAACAGTTTTTTCTGCATTACGGATAACTGGAAATATGAGAGAGCGTTCCTGTTTACAGTAAATATGCCTTATGACAGAAACAAATGATTGTGGACCCTGGGCGATGATGATTAATTTCCTCGCCGCGTCGCCATAAACAAGCAGAATAGCCTGCGTTTTTAATCACATGAGCAGGGACAGCAATAAACAGCGGCAAGCAGCCTTCAGCCTGCTGGCTGCTAATGAACACTAATTCACTCGCTCATAGACAATGTCTCGTGGAGAAACGCCGCAGTTGCAGACATCACACACAGCAGGTATGTTTTCAGGAAGTGGAAGTACGTTTTCAAATAAAAAAAAAAAGTCAATTGAAGAAAATGCGAATAGTTTACTTCCATTAGCTAGCATGTGAATATTATGAAGGGGAGCAATAAAAAGATAATCAAATGGTAAAGCAAACGAGCGCCAGTCACACATACACACAATTTCAGCACACAGTTATTCCGCATCATTTTAAGGCTAAATGCTTTTTAATAGAGAACAGAATGAGGGAGGAAGTGAAAGAAGTTTCAATGGATTTAAATAGACAATTATTATGGCTACACAAAAAAAAGCTAAACAGACTTTGATTATGGCTAAAGTAAACTATTTTAATTAATCTCTGACTGGATTTGCAGAACATTCAGACTCTCAGAACTGAAAAATTATACTTTTGATGGACGTTTCCTCTGACTTTATGCACATAATCCCAGAAAGAAGACTGAAACCGTGTAAAGTAAGGAATAAAACACTTAGGGGTGTGCTGTTATAGGAAAATAATCACTGACGAGTTACTATTACCACCCTGACGTTTATTTTTTTACTATAACAGTATGTCCTAAAGTGTTTTATTCCTTTTCTATCACAGCATTTTCCCAATCTTTTAGTTTATTAATGAACACCACAAATATTTTATTCAATTTTTAACGACTTAACAGGAGCTAACCTTTTAACCTGGTTAAAGTGCTATCAGCTTACAACTGTAAAGTCTGTTTCGGAAAACGCAAAGATCTTTTCCTCTGACCGGTACAAAGCGCTGACACTGGAGACTCCTTCCATAACAGGTAAATAAACATCTCCTCATAGAAAATGATTATGTTTTATTCGTTATGCAAAAACAGTGTAATATACAACAGTTTGTTCCGGTTCACTAATCTGATTGGTTGAGCGGCATTCCAAGAGTGCTTATATTTAGTATAACCGCACTGGAACGTTTCACTGTGTGTATCACTTCGCTCGTCTGTGTTCATCATGTAAAATTCCAAATCTAGCAACTGTGCCACCGAAACGGTTACTACCGCAGAGTTAGTGACATCATCAGCGGACATGGCAAACAATACATTTTCATGAATATAACTTCTGACTTAAAATATGAACGCTCGTCAGATGAAGATGAAAAGGAAGAAGGGAAGCCATTTTCACTGGAGGCACCTTTAACGGGAATGTACAAATCACTGTGAGATAGCTAGCCAGCTAGCCAATGGGCTGTCAGTGAGCGTAGCTTCTTTAGGATCTATTTCCAATTGCTGAAAAAATAAAATTATTTGGCCATATTGTGTCTGAAGTGTCAGTTGATATAAATTTTTTATTTATAATACTGTTGTATAAAAGCAATATTGCACTCGCAATCGTGCGGTTAATACTAAATATCAGCACTGCTGTGATTAGCTACGACTCGCGTGCCTATGGCTGAATCACAGCCGTGCCATTATTCAGTATAACCACACGATTGCGAGTGCGATATTGCTTAAATATTATTCTTAGCCTATGTGTAGTGTCTGCCATACATGTCTTAAAACAAAATGAAATGAAATAAAACTAAACAAGTATACAGAGTGGTAATAGTGACGGAGACACATATGGCCTAAAAGCTCTAGACTTCTAAAGGATTTAACCTTTGCAGCACGTTCATTTTCCAACCTCAACCTAATTCGTGTTAGAGCCACTTTGTCACAATGTAACAGGAACGATTGGCACGGTTTTTTCAAAGAGCTGGCAGCAAAATTACAGGTGAAAGTACGCCACGACAGCAGCAAAAGGCCATTAGGATGAGGAAAGCAGCACACGGTCGGTGTGAAAGCCTAAAGCTCGAAGGCTGAGAGCGAGAGTGCAGGGTGGAGCAGAAGGCCAGTGGGCATGTAAAATGAATTTCGCTGCAGAGATCGATACATAGAGAAATAAAGTGCTGCACTCACAGATGGCTTCATTCCAGACTCCTTTGGGGAAGTTAAAGTACAACGATACGAGCTGGAGGTTTGTCCATACATCACACACAGAACAACACAGGACTGGGACACACTGGCTTCTTCTGAGTCTGATCACTGTTATGACCCCGTCCTGCTTGGGGACGGAAACTTCACTCTGCAGGTGTACATTATGAGTAGGTGAGGATAATTACTAAATGCTTTAGGAGCTGAGGCAGGTGTGTTACAGCAGGGAAAACACAGTCACTTCAGTATAAGGAGTCCCACTGGGAACTAAATTTATTTTTGAAAAATAACCAACACTATTTTAAATTTTTTTTTAAAATAATGACTATTGTATTTCACTTTAAATAAATAAATAAAAACGTAACAAACATGCAAATTAATCTGCGAAATAATTTTAAGAATACTAAGAATATTTCTTTCTTTTTTTTTTTTTTTTACACATTTTCTTCCAATTTGCTCATCAGCCATTTCCCACCCACTAGCTAGGTCTCTCCTATCATATGACACCTACCAGGATAACACTTGCTTCCGTCAAGACGTCTGAAACCAGCTACTGCCATCTCAGCTCAGTCAAATACACTGACAGGAAAGTGCTATCTGCCCTCTTCCACATACATGAGCTCACAGATTGTCTAGTGTTGCTTTGATTGACAGGTGAGAGAGTATGCCATCACTCCCACCAAGACCGCATGGCTATTTACGCTCGCTTGGACTCCAGGCCAGGGATGGCTGTGGCATCGTCGCGATTCGAACTCGTTTTGTCTTTGATGTAGGTACCTGTGTCTCATGCGGTGTCAGAAACTATGTAAGTTAACAACTCGTTAATCACCACATATGAGTTCTGTATTCTGTGTAATCTCCTTCACACAATACACAAGGGTGAAGCAGCACTTAAAGTATTATACAGCTCTAAATACACGTGTGACTCTCTGCAGTGCGAGAATAAACATAACCAATGTGTGACGGAGTGCATTATAAGTTATTAGACAGTAATAGTTGGGTCTTTGTGTTCACTGTGACAGTACAATGTCTCAAAACACACACAAACACACCCACACACACAGAGTTGGGAGGAGCACGGGCACCGTGTTTGCATAGCCAGACTGATGAAAGTTTCATCAAAGAGTTGAGATGGCTTTGAGTCCCAGCCAAGTGACAATGCTGAAAGCCAAGTGGAGCCACATTTTCAGAAATTACCCAGCATGCCATTCTTAACGCCTGCCCCTCAAATCCAATCCCCCTCAAATCTTCCCAAATGGTGCACTCATGTCTTAGCGCAGCACGAGTATGAAAAGTCCTCACTTTTATTTCTATCTCTTACTCTGCAAGGCTTTTAAGTCAGTTACTAAACCATGCTCTTGGACTCCATCACTTGCACTCTCTTGCTCTATAAGGCTTTGAAGCCAATTTAAAGCACACTCCCACTCATGATCTCTCACTCTGTAGGGCTCTGAAGTCACTCTCATGCCGTCTCTGCTCTTAAGCCCCATTAGTTATGTCAGATCTCAGAAGATGAGAGGGATGATAGGAAGTGAACTGCACCTATGGAAAGTCCAGAAATGGTCATCTGAGGAGATCCAGTTCACAGTGGTCATGCCATGACTTCAAAACAGATGCTACACATGGCCGCTTCACATGGCCAACAGGGTCAACTCGATCTGATACGACTTGATCTGGTGTACTCGAGTATTCCCATGTGACAGCAGTGATCACAAAACTATAAATGTGTGAATGTTATTTTTTTTTTTTTTACAAATGAACCAAGTACATCAACTGAAACTGATTACCAAACATCAAGATGTATATCCGGGGCAGCATGGTGGTTGCGATGAGTAGCACTGCCTCCTCACAGTTTAAGCTTCGAACCTGAACTTGGGTCATTCTCTGTGTGGAGTTTTGCATATCCCCCCAGTGGGTTTCCTCCGGGTTCTCTGGTTTCCTCCCACCTCCCAAAAACATGCTGGTAGACTGGCTACTCTAAATTGCTCCTAGGTGTTAATGAGCATTCAAATGTGTTTGTGCATGATACATGTGTTTTTGCGCAGGGTTTATTCTCACCTCGCACTCAATGTTCCCGAGATCCGGATCCACTGTGACCCTGACCAGGCCCAAACTTGAATAAAGACGTTTTCACACATATATGTGTAAACTTTATGCTAGAGAAAAACACAGCTAATAGCTGAAAACATTAGCCAAATGCTTGTCAGAAATAAAAACATGATTGGCTGGAAGGAGTCCCTGCACACTCACCCCAGAACTCCCAACCCAAATTTTGAGCATTCCAGTAGTTGCTCATTATTTTTCCCGTCAGGTACTTCCGTCAAGCTTTCAAAATGACTAAGACTCCTAGCAGTATTACATCTTACTTCCTTCACAAATTTGATCATATTTAGGTACCCCCTAATTTTGACCTACTTAACCTATGCACATGTAAACCAACATTGGTAGCATGACAAGACGTTCGCACCTGAAGATTTGTTTCCATGTGAATGAATCCTAGGCAGTTTTACCACTGGCATTTACACCACTGAGTCATGCACTGATACTCCAATCCCTGGCTAAAGGGGAAAAACTAGGATTCTGAAAATCTACCTTCGAAATACAGTGAGAATTGCATTTTAGATAAGCATCTGGAAGTTTCCTCCAACAGAGATGGCGAAGCTGATGGCATACTGGAAGAAAATAGTCAATCAGCAGGAAGCAGACAGCAACATTCTGACATTCAGGAAGAGGCTTAAAAATCAGGTTTCGAGTGTTCCAGCAAGCAGGAACTTGTAGGCACTTGAACTGGTACGTTTCGGCTATAAACATGGCCAAGAATTGGCTACTTTCACAGGAAGAGGGAGTCTGCTTGAGATTTTCCTTTTCCTTTAGCCCATCATCAAACACATGAGAATATCTTGTGTACTCACAAAGTGCTTCACAGAAAAATTTTAAAGATGGGACTCTATTTAGTCTTGCTCCAAAAACGTGTTGTGTTGCAGTGTTGAAAAGTGTGTTTCCCTGCTGAAAACCAGCACGCAAAAGTGAGGAGAGCCAATCAGATTCAATTTGATTCTGAAGGTTGTGGCCAGATTTGTGGCCAATTCTTCTGTTTTCCAAGCAGAATCTTTTGTTGAAATGTTGAAGGTTACCAGGTTTTATAACCAACAACCTCAAAGCCTCTCGTGGCTCCTTGCCCCGTTATCTGGCAAAAAGGTCTTGCAACATCCCGGCCAATTCTGGCGGACTCAGTAACAGCTTCCTCCTCCAGGCATTCAGACTCAACACCCTGCTAAGCCCCAACAAATAGCCCTGCTTGTCCCTGTTCATCTGTTAGCTCATTATTAAAAGAGTTAATTAAAAACCCATGACTATGGGGCACATGGGCACAGTTCCTGCGACACTGAGGTGGGACTGCAGCCATCCATCCAAAGAGCCACTCAGCAAAAATACCTGCTACACACAGTGTCACCACAACAGCAAAATTTTTACCGCAATATCGATACCACAATAACAGCACTGAAATAAAAACATAGTAGTATTGATAATTCATTATGGAAAATATAGTACAAACAAAAAAAAAAACACAGTGTCTATGTTAAGGATCCTGTATACTCAAGAATGAAGGGACATTTTGCATATTAAAGAATAAAACACAGCTCACATCGAAACGAACAGCCGAAGAACACAAAACAAGTGCAGCTGTGTGTAATAATTAGCTTTTTTTTGCACTGTTGGAGAAATTGTGATAATTATTTTGCTTTTTATGATTCGGAAACTGAAAAGAATTCATTTTCAGTAGGACACTACTCCATAACACTGACACAGCAATAAATAAAATAAACTAGAAGTTCTTTATGAGTTGCTTGGATATTTATAAAGGTTCTTAGTTTCCTATACAGGTTCTTGGACCCCTTTCTGACAGAATTCTACATAAAACCTTTAAAGTAATCCTCCAGAGGGACAACCAATGACCTAGACTTAACCTTTTTTTTCTAGGTCTGCATATTAAGGAGTCTCTCCTGCTTTCAGGTGGCCTGTCAAACCTATAGAGGAAATACTGTTTGCATTTTTACTTTTGGAGTTTTGGAGGTGGATTTCTGTTGTGCTACAAAACAGTTGTATGTAAATAGTTCATTCAAAGCCCTTCACCTGAGAATAGAGATTAAAATACTCAGGAAGCGAGACTTGGTTATATAAATGAGATGATGAATTGCACGTTTTACTGCATTCGCCGTATGAGATTAGACATAAATCAATTTCCACAGCTGTTCAGCTATATTAAACCTCTTTATTTTCAGTCATGGTGTCCTGTGTAACCATTTCTGAGCAGTAAAAAAAACTAAAAGTCATTCGCAAGACTGTACACCAGAATTTCCCTTTACTCTGCATTTCATTTTTAAAATTGTTTATTGTATTTAATTATAATCGAGCGCTGGTGAATTTTCAATTCTGATTGGTCGCAGTGCAGGCTGTCATGCTAATTAGAATGTGTTCGCCGTTTCTATAGTAACAGGGACTGGGATGGCGGACTCTCCATAGACTTGAAGCCTAATGAACTAATTCATGAAAAAATGTGTTGTTTTCCGTAATCAATAATTGTTGATATGGTAAAATTTTCTTTAAGGAGATTTATTTAAAATGTTTGGAAGGAGTCTCCAGTGTCAGTGCTTTGTAACAGTCAGTATCTTTTCTGCTGAGTCTTCAGGACAGACAACAACTTTAAATGTAACTATAAACTATTATAAAGTATGATGTGTTGTTCATTAATAAGTGCAGTTTTGTAATTGTTGGCACGTTGCTGTGATATAAGAGGAACAAAACACTTCGGGACGTGCTGTTATTGGAAAACAATCCAATTCTTTAACCGCTTCATGTCAGAGTGCCATAAATGTAACTGTTAATTCAATCACGGGATTGAAAAAAGCTTTATTTGTTCCAGAAAGTCTGTTTAACTGGTGCTAAACAGATCCCAGTAAAATCAGTCCTGCTGTTAGCTATCGAGAGCCAAACTCAAGTGTTTGCCCAAGTGCTCAAGTCAAAGACAAGCCTTCCTTTTTTTTTTTTTTTTTTTAATTGAATTGACCAGCACAGAAACAGAGCTCTGTCTGTGCATAGACTGTGGAACATGCCAAAACTGAGAGGGTGGCGTGCCGAAGTGTGTATGTGTGTGTATATGTGTGCGTGTGTGTGTATGTGAGCGGCTACTTGTTTAGCTTGGCTCGTCGTCTGGGCATGCAGCCGGACCGCCGGCCTCCGAGCCTCGTCTGAGAGGCGTATTGTGCCCTGCCAATTTTAAATGTCACCCACTGATTAACAGACAGCACCACACAGGCGCAGGGAAACGGCGAGCAGTCTTCCACAGCCACAGTGCGGGGGATTCAAAACTTCTTCATTTTTTAGAAATTTATTTAGCAACCAATACTAAGGTTTTGATCGTGCGCTGTGGATGTGCATCTGGTGCATCTGGTGCATCTGCATACCTCTTTTCCTGAGAGATAATAGGCAGAGAGAAGTCCTCCGACGAAGCGGATGTTCACTTCAAAGACGGAGATTTCTGTGTTCTGCTGGGAATAAAAACAAGACACAGAAGTTATTATGTGTGCTTATATGGAAATACAGCTACTGAGTCACTACCAGCTACAGCTGGCAACAAGATATATGTGTGTGAATTTATATATATATATATATATATATATATATATATATATATATATATATATATATATATATATATATATATGTGTGTGTGTGTGTGTGTGTGTGTGTGTGTGTGTGTATCTGTGGTTTAAACATGGTGTTTCTCAAGTACAAAAAGAAACAGACTGAGCTCCGCTGGGAGAGACCATATACACAAACAAGCTCGCGGCACAAAGCTGTATCCAAGCCAAGATCTTTCCTGAGGACCTGTAAAGCCATCATCACTGGTTGAAATGAAAAAAACAAAAACAACAGCAATGCCAAACTCACAGCGAGTACAGAGTTACAGAGTGGAGACTCAGGAGAATACGCTATTCGAAGAAAAATGCCCTGCTGGAGAAGAAGATTATTCCTCCCACTACACCTACCATTTTTCTCATTGCCATCCTTTGGAGCGGAGCCTAAATAATGATCTGGGGAAGGAAACCTAAAGAATATTTATGTGAAAACAATACAAAAAGCAACATGTCTTCTGCTTCTTTTAACTTCTTTTAATAACAGAAAAAGCTGCACTTTAGAGGTTAAAATAATTAGCAAGATTAATGGTCAGTATTGCAATCACAATATCCAGCCAATTTAAGGAAAAAAAAAACATAAGGCTGCTTCACGCTGTATGATTTGTCACGATGATCCTATTGCATACAAAATTCACTAAATCATAGAAGTTTTGGACCTTGTCATTGATTGTTTTCCTCAAATTTTCCTAAAAAGTCAAAATTTTTAATCCTTATTAACCTAAGATAACTGTGCAGCTCTAAAAACTCATGTAAACTCTTACATGTAAAAAAAAAAAAAAGTGGTTTCTATTTATTTATTTCTATCTTAGTGGTTTTCTAAAAGTTCTATCTTCCTGATCACATGTATGGAAAATCGCTGTTGTACCAATCTACAAAGCACCTTTAAGGGTTCTCCACTGGGAAGAACAAAACAAAGAACACTTAAGGATGTTTATTAAATAGCTTATGATTAAAAAGAGATGAAACATTTTCCCCTAAGAGCATATCATTCAGAAATTTCCTATTCATTTTTTTTTTACTCTTTCACAAAGTAGAAGGAGCAGCCATTTTCCAACCATTTTCATTATTCAGTGGTTTGCAACCATAAATTATTTAAAAATTTATTATTATTTTTATTATTATTTTTAATGACAATGACTCCGGAAATCTCCAATAACTATAATTTACGGCTATTGCTCTTATTCCACTTCTAAACCTAATTTAAATAATGCCAGTCAGATGAATGGTGTCTTTTTATACATACAAATTTCTGTTTATTTCCAAATCTAAAGCTCAGTAACAAGCCTGAATAACGTCTTGAATTTCAATGCAGTTCAAAGCACAGTAGAATAGTGAACAGTGCAGTTTATATGAAATAAATTGTTTTCATTTGTTTGGGTTCTGTTTAGGGAAAAGGCTCTAATGGCTCCAATCAACACTCACGATTACATGTTTCACTAATGTGCTTAATATATAAAAACGCTAAATTGTAGTCATAACACTAATCTGTGCTGTGATCATAAGGTGGTGCAAGAAAGGAACCAAATGATAACTATATGAAACTACGACTCAAGTGGAGTTTTCATGTTTCACTGAGAGAATCACAACTGGAACACATCTGGTCCATAATAAGAAAACCACTTATATATTTATGTTTCAAAACATGCTGATCAGAATGATGTGTACATTTTTTTAAGACTTAATTTAATCCAATTCAATTTTATTTAATGGTGCTTTTAACAATGGACATTGGTCACAAAGCAGCTTTACAGAAATCCGGATACAGATTTAGATGAGCGTGCACACTTTGGGTCAAGGCTGATTATGCTACACATATGCTGCAAAAGTTGATCTTTCAGCAGAAAAGTTCCTACATAAATTCAAGCCTAAGTGTGTAACAAGTGTCCAAAAGGGCAATTTTTGGGTCTTGAAATCCATTTTTCACTTTTTACCCCCACCACACACACACACACACACACACTTTCAGTCTATTTTAATAGCACTCACTAGGTCTGAGAGCCCTGGAAACATATTCCTTAAAAAAAAAAAAAAAAATTCTGTCTCCTAATCGTACTCAAGGCATGCAGAACCTCAACATGGAAACTTCAGTGCCTTTCGTCTTAAAATTGGACTATTCCTGGATTCCATTCCTGGAATTCCGTGAATTGCTCTGCAGCAGGAACTGAGTTTTCGTGTTTTACTGAGAATTTCAGCACTTCACGGCTCTCTGCTGCTTCATCATTACACCGAAGTTAAAAGCTTTTTTAAGTTTCACCTCATACACTAGATCTGCATTACAAACATACAAAGGATTTCCTGAGTGTATTGTAAAGAGGCTACGGCTCAGATTTCTATAGAAAAAAAAAAGGAAATGACTGAACACTTTTGCTGAAGAAAACAAATAAAACTGTTGTTCAGACACTTTCATGGCATGGTTAGCAGCTCTGCAGACAACACAACACTAAACAGGGGTTTCACCAGGTGACTTCAGAGCACACAGGGATTTAACGATGAGCCTCGGCGTCGTTGGGACAACAGAAGCACCTGTTCACTCAGACGGTTTAATATTACGCAGATATTTATTACACAACTGTAAGCAGCGGTGAAGTCCTGCAGGCAATATTTCACAAACCAACAGTTACCTGTGGATCAGTACTGATCAGCTCACATTCTGGACATTTCCTACATGTTGACATGGCAGAACTACCACCGCAAACCACCTGCAGGTGGGATTATTTCCTGCCGAGAGGGGACTGGTACGTAACAGTGGCTGAAGTGCGTGTGAACAGATGTTTCTGATGTGCAAAATGGAGGTCGTCCGTTAAAACATTCCTCCTACATCCAGTTTGTAGGATATGACTCTCATCATCAACTAGCAGGTATTACTATTATTATTATTATTAGCAGCAGTAGTAGTAGTAGTAGTAGTATTACTACTACTACTACAATTATTATTATTATTATTATTATTATTATTATTATTATAATTATAATTATAACAAATTTCTCTTTTTTTTTTCACACACAACTTTCACACTCAACTCAACATAGAATCCTAAACTCATTACCGAGTTCACCGGGTAAATGGAGGTAAAGCTCCAGTCCTATGCTTTAGTCTACACGAAGCCTAATTAACTACATTAAACTGCATTAATCCTGACCAAGGAAGATTAATAACTACTAGATTTTACCTTTTTTTAAAGCAACATATGTTGTTTGTCATTCGACAAACAGTGAGCTGATGTGAGCTGTGATGTTCTCTCGTCACATCGCAAATAAAGCATGTTATTCGAGCCTAGTTAGCGTCTTTAGTATGTGGTGAGTGCTAGCAATTTTTTGAGAATTTTATCTTTAGTAGTGAAATGAACTGTGAAGTGAAAATTCCCGGCCAAATCCAAAGCCAAAACTCAGGACACACTGAGCCGAAAATTTTGAAATTTGAAATAATCCGTGCTTTGTTTATTACCATATCATTTACAGTGTAAAGTATTAGTTTTGACACTTCGTTTAGCTTTTTTTCAGGATTGTCTGCCCATTTTTTAAACCATTTTCAGGCAGAAAACGTCAGCAGCCAAAATTTCAGTGAATCTCTAGTTGTTAGACTGTAATTAAAAAAAAAAAAAGAGGCTAAAGAAGTACCAGGCCTGGATAATGCACTCTATTACTAGACTATTGCTAAAGACACAATTATTACACAATTATTCACTTTACCCCTGCAATCAATCAGCCAAAATATGTTTAATATCTAACAGCTGTTTCTTTAGGTTTGAGCTAAAATCTCACCCAAACTCTTATCCTTAAACACATCCCCTAAGACTTGCTTCAAATAACACTGTTAAGCTCTGTAAAAATATCTTCCGATAAACAATTTTGCAGAAGAGCGAAATGGTATTATACAGTTAGGTTTAAAGCGCAACAATATTATCATCCACATACTATAACTTCCAGCTTCCTGCTTCAATACTGACTTCTGACTTTGCTGGAATTCGGCAGGAGGCCATTCTTTAACAACTATAAAAATTAGCGTTGGTGAATTGCTGTGGTATAAGAGGAATAAAACACTTCAGAGCACGCTGCTATAAGAAAATAATCAACTTTGGAATAGTAACAGTAACTCCGCTTCGCATCGGACCGCATCACCACCCTGTCGTTGATTATTTTCCTACAAGTGCACGCCCCCAAGTGTTTTGTTCCTTAATTAAAAAACGGCCAAATTTCTCAAGTGATCAAGGTGCGGGGAACCTGTGTGTGATGTATTAGAGTGCACAAGGTCAGCAGGAAAGAAGCGGAGAATCCAAATGAGGCTAACGCAGTGTGACGGAGCTCAGGCGGACTCGGCAATGACGTGATTATTTATTTAGCTGTGCAGCTGCGCCACCGCAGTGCCTGAATAGCAATGCAAAAGCTAATCAAAACTCCCAGTGTAAACACACACACACACATACACGCACATATCTGTCTGAAAAATGAGGCTGCTAGAAACGTATTCTTAAAGCTAACACGCATGAAAGCTGCATTCGCAAGAACATCAACTGCCAAACCAGCTTCGTATGAACACTTCATCTACGAGGAGCACTTTATTTATGAGGCTGGTTCATGATCTGATGTTCCAGCACATGCAAGTCTCCAGCTTTCAGTACGTTTCTCATCATAAAGCCTTTGAAAAAATATTGAATTTCCTATTTAGATCCTTTTGTGATCAGGTTTCGTCTGCTGGCGGGGGAACATGTGTCTGTGCTGTAGCTCTGAAAGGTTATCTCTCTCAGGTTGTGTGTCCAGGCGCTCATTACAGCAGTGACACCGGATTTCAGTCCCCCATTCAGCTGCAGCTTTTGTTCCTCCTCTCGCTTTTCAGAGGAACAGCACAGCACTGTGGCCCTGAAAGACAGGTTACTCTCACGCTGAAATAAACGCTGCGGCTTGTATTGCTTTGAAAGTCCAGTCTGGGTCAGTCCGGTTAAAAAAAAAAAAAAAAGAGTGAGAATTCGGCTTCAGGAAGCTTTGAAACCATTCCTGTATTCATGGATAGAAATACTAGAAGGTCTAACACTATGCCACTATCTGTATCTGTTTAGAGCTCCAGATATCTGGATCTGTATATTCATATATTTGAACTGGAAGTAGACATGGCAGTGGAAACACTGCGAGGGGAAAAAAACGCAGAAATAATTTTTCATTCAAAACAGCATCTTTCACACCAAGATGTCCTTCCCAAATCAGCGAATTAATGTTTATAGTTGATAACAATAGCTAGCAATAATATTTGTATCAGATTTACTTTCATTTTTGGCTTTGTTACACTCCAGAAACATCACGTTTGCCAGACATGCTTTCAGCATCTAATATGAAGATGAGCCGCAGTGCTGTTGCTAGTCAAAATGGGGTCCTTTAAGCAGAATCGCATTATAATGCCTGTATCAATTTCATGTAAAATTTTCATCTTCATAACAATGAAGAATGACAAAAAAACGTGCGCAATGAACTTAGAAGTTAAATTATAAAATGAATTTATATCAAATTAAATTATAATCAGAGATACGCTGCCCTACCCAGGGTTCTGTGTGTGGGCTATATGGAGCAGCAGCTCAATAAATAATAGCGTATTTCTTTTGATACTCTCAGACCAGTTTATATTGAAATTTGTCTTTGTCTTTTTTGACGAGAAACAAAAAAATGAACAGTACACCTCCTATTCGTATCTGTGTTCGCATCTGTTTAAAACTCATTATCTGTTCATTCTGAAAAATGTACATTAAAGTTTAAAATATCAGCAGAAATTTCCCCCCTTAATTACTTTATAATAAATTAAAAAAAATTAATTTATAAAACGCATGGCCTCTGTGCCTGTGTCACAGTGAAGGAGGCGTGGCCTCGGTGCCTGTGTCACAGTGAAGGGGGCGTGGCCTCTGTGCTTGTCCGTTACAGTGAAGGAGGCGTGGCCTCTGTGCCTGTGTCACAGTGAAGGAGGCGTGGCCTCTGTGCCTGTGTCACAGTGAAGGAGGCGTGGCCTCGGTGCCTGTGTCACAGTGAAGGGGGCGTGGCCTCGGTGCTTGTCCGTTACAGTGAAGGAGGCGTGGCCTCTGTGCCATTTTAATTTAGTAAAATTATATTTTAATAAAAATATTAATTGCTGATCATATATCAAGATGTACATCATACTGTCTCGGAAGCAGAGATGCACATCCCTCTTATTAATTAATACTGTAACTCTAGGGTCAGATGGTTACTAGCATTGCTGATGTAGCAGATCTACTGTCATACCCCACCTGATCACCATTCATCAAATCACATCAGCATATCAGGATAATTTCCATTTCTAACGATTATCCAAACACTCGCCAGTGAAGCAGGACTAGAACAGGAAACATCCTGCATCTATAAGAAGCCGCTGGTGCTGATTTGGAAGGAAAAGCAATCTGTTTATTAGGAAGCGTAGCCATCTTGGTGTGAGTTTGTACAGTCTGTTCTATATTCCTCTCATGGCCTTTCATTAACGCCGCTCGAACACAGCTCACGGGCACACTGACTCTCAGCAGCACAGACCGAACTGTACAGCAGTACAACTCTGCTGGTGACTGTTAAGATTAATCTGCAAAAAAAAAAGCAGTGCTTCAGACATTTTCAGACATCAAACCCCAATTGTTTAGTATTCTGGAGACTTTGTAAATATTAATGATGGAATCTCCAGGGACTTCAGACACGCTTTTACTGTTAGATTTGCTGGAGGGCAGAAGCCAAAAGCCTTTCAATTAAAAAGTTTGTTAATGCTCTTTGTAAAAGCGTGCACAGTGAAGCATCTTTGCTGCTTTCTCATAGAAAAGAACTGAAGAGGTCTGGACAGGAGTCTCACAGCCAAGATAAAATATAAAGAACAGCAAGAGCTTGTTTTTTTTAGGATTTAACATCCTCAGAGCCAACTAGGAAAAAAAATAATAATTATGAAGGCCTGTGCTGATTACCAAATCATCTTAGTCAGGTGACGCGTGGAAACCACATCAAATGGTTAAACCGGACAAACACGAAATTCAGACATAATTGGTTTTTTTTTCAACTTTGCTCTACCTTGAATTTGCCCACGCACAGCAATAATAACAACACATAATAATGATAACAATCACAAAAAGAGAATTGCTATCGAAGGAGGAAAAAGAAAAAACCTCACAAAAACACATTTTTAATTGAACTTGTTTTACTTTTTATTTAAACAAAAATTGACAAAATACTAATAACCATTACGAACGCCTTTTTTTCATTTAGGCTTTAATTTTTTTATTTTAATCGCAAGCAGCAGGACAGGAATTGTGCATGTCTCATTGCTCAGTGCTCGCTGAAGTGAAGTGCTCTTTTTCTCATGCATGACATTTTCTCTGCACTTTCGCTTCACTGTTCAACGATCATGAAAACATTTATGTTCATGTGTGGGAGTACTATTGTCTTGCAATGATTTGCATGAAATAAATCAATAAATTAACTTATTTTTTTAACCAGCGGTAAACAAGTTTAACAAGTACTGTCACTTGGGGCAGTTACCATGGTAACTCTCTTAACTGTCACCGGACACAAGCCATTTTTCAGTAGAATCTTTCCAAGGCTCGTTTTAATCTTTGCTCTCGCTGATAGCATTTTTGGGTATTTTGCCAACTGCCATGACGCATCAGATTTCAGCGGACCATTTAAGACTTCCTGTCCTTCCCTGCCATGCCTATCTCAGCCACACGACTCCTGTGCACTTCGGAGCATTTGTATCGCTCTAGTGCTTTCCATATTTAAAATCATATTAAATGCTGCTCGGCCTTTGCAGTTTAGGAAACAGACTCAGCTGTAGCAAGAAGCACAGCTCATCTATTTTTTCCTCTTCCTCACAGTTATGGGTGACGGATGAACAATCCAGCCCAGGAAACTCATGCAAGCCAATTTTTATATTATATTTGATATATCTGAGTGCCATTTTTGTGTTTAGCTCTAAACGCTGACTGAAACCTTTCAGCGCGCTTCAAGAGGCAGTCACTGAGGCTATACAACTAAAGGACGCATTTAGAAAGGAAAAAAAAACTTTGAAGAAGCAGAATCCTTAATGGCAGTGCTTTTAAGATTTGGAGAGCGGAAGCAGCACTCTGTAAGCTTGGTATTGTTTGGCTCGGATCCTGCGCATGTCCTCGTACATTAGCTTCAGACTGATGAGTCAGAGACATCACGGCTGATTGGAGAGATGCAGCGTTAAGTATTCCCGCCCACCCACAGTGGTGAACGGTGAAAGGTGGCTCTTTCTCACAACGCTGGGAGAATAAGAAGCAGAGCTTCTCTGCACTTCAGCACAATGACTTTACTCTGATGAAAACACCAAGGTCACCTTGAGCACAGTGGGAATGCAGAAGAGTACTATTTTTACACATCTGACTAACCAAGACACTTGATACGTTTGTTTGGTTGATGTTGATTTTCAAGTTGTGTTAGGAATCTGATTAATTTTTTTTTTTAAACCAGCCACTCCTCCCTTTTCAAGCATTGTTAGACAAATAAAGTTATGCAGTTACGAACTGTTAAAGCCAATTGTAATAGAGAACACAAGGAAAGGCAAGAAAAGCAAAAAGAATGTTGTTTTTCTTGAATGTTACTTTACAAACTTTTTGCTGATAAACTGGGAGTGAGCTGCAAACATAAGCAACAAACATTCAGCAATTTTACCAACCAGCAACGCTTCCCATTTTTTCTCAATAAAAGGACATAATGAAGAAGAAATAATACAATACAATACTTATATATTTGTTGCCAACATGCTCGAGAGAGAATTGTATTGGAGTTGGTAATTTATAATTTATTTTGCAAGACAACGAGCTTCTATATACACATACAGTCAGGTCCGGAAGTATTTGGACAATGACAGAGTTTTTGTGATTTTGCCTTTATACACCACCACTATGGATTTGAAATAAAACAATCAAGATATGATCGAAGTGTAGACTTTCAGCTTTATTTTAAGAGGTTCCACAAAAATATGGCATTTACCATTTAGGAATTACAGCCATTTCAAGCAAAGTACTTCCATTTTCAGGGGCTCATTTTCGGGGGTATTTGGAGAAAGTGACATAATTGTAAATATAACCATAATTTTAATACTTGGATGAAATATAACATAATTGTAAATATAACCATAATTTTAATACTTGGATAAAGTCTACACTTCGATCATAGTGGTGGTGTATAAAGGCAAAATCACAAAAACTCTGTCATTGTCCAAATATTTCCGGACCTGACTGTATACATACACACACATACATATATATATATATATATATATATATATATATATATATATATATATATATATATATATATACATATATGTGTGTGTGTGTGTGTGTATTTTTATGAAGCATTTAATTGTTAGAAAAGTTAAATAAAAATAACTTAAAATAAAAAAAACTGTGACTTTGGTCATCTTAACATAACTTCAAATGGTATAGTAGTCTAATCTATAGAGTTAATCTAGCTAGCTAGACAACACGTGCACAAGCTAATGGGTTACTCTCGTAACGTATAAAATGTCTTATTGACAATTAAACTGGGTATTTCTGCAGAAAAACGTGTCAGTGTGTTCTTCATAATTGCGAGAGTTGTCTCATTAGAGTCAACGCACAATGGAAATCACTCTGTACAGCATCACATCATCAGCGTGAGTATGTAAAGATCTAATCATCAGCGTTTCATAAATCATTGGGAGTCGACTGAAGGTTAAAAATTCAACCTGTGCTTTATTAACAAACGCAGATACAAGGTGGAAAAAAGTACGAAAACGAGACAAAAACCATATGGGAAGCAGAGCCGAAAGAACAATACAAAAAACTAAGAGAGGACTACGAAAGACAAACACGAGAAAAGAAACTGGTAAAACAGAAACAATCGGTATGCAGGTGAACTTGAGTGGCTGTATGAAAGTGTGGGTGTAGTTTCAGACTGGAGATTCTGGGAGTTGGCATGTTTGTGACACTAATAGGTAAATTTATGAGTAAAACTGTTGGCACCCATGACAAAAAAAAGGCTGAAGTCTTTGACTAACATATTCTCTAATCACACATAAAAACTTTATTGGAGTCTGGCTAGCATCTTTATTTCTGCTTGATGAAGTGTTTAAATGTGACGTGACTGGATGTTGTGCTAGCATTCGAGTTATATAACAGTAACACTGTACTCTTAAACTACCTAGTAAAAATAACACTTTAGTTTAAAATGTGTTTAAGTTTGATTTAGTAGTAGCTTCTCGGTCAGATTAGCAAAGCAAGCTAACATTACTAGCTATGCAAACTTGCTGGAGGCAAGTTTTTGTCCAGTTTTGCGCATCAGTAAATGGGAACTAAGAGAAAGTAGGAACTGAAGTTGTGTGGGGAGGAACTGACGAAACGTCGCACCATACGAACCATAGGATTGTTCCGAGGAATCAATCGAGTCAATCGTTTGGATTGCCGCTGTACCGTGCCATACATAATCTGCACATAAATGAGAATCTCTCTATTCAATCTCAATCTCCATGTTGATTGCTCCACTGTAGCTGCTCTGTATATACACATGTATATAGAAAATGAACGATCGTGCATCGCTTTGTCTCTCGCCAGCGGGAATGTAGGGTTAGAAGACTTGAGTAGCTTCTTACCATGTTAAAGTCAAGATTTTTCTCCACCCACTCAGTGGCGGCTTCGAACTCATCATACATCTCCATGATGTAGAGCGTGTCCAGAGCATCCACGATGGTCGCGCCCCTCAGACTTCCTGCAAACGAAGAAAACGATCACAGTGAGAACCTGCGAGCTCCATAAAATCAGGGTTTAAACCAGTGCTGCTGCGTGATACCAGCCAGGGCCAAAGAGCTGTAAGATACTAGGACTCATTTCAATGGAAATCCTGTTCGGAGGGCAAAGCAAAGGCAAAACTCTGGAAAAAAAACAAAAAACAATGGGCTGTAGAGAACAACTTCTACATTACCTAAAGCTCTGTGCAAGGATAGACAGCAGAATCATTCAGAATATTCCATATACAAATATTGCTTGAGTAGCACCATCCATCATGATTCATGACATGATTTTCATCATGATAATATTCTAATAATAATAATAATAAGAAGAAGAAGAAGAATAACAACAAAGAGTGGTTAGACTGTGCCTATCAGTGTAGTTGTGTTCGGTAAATAGCCCCCGTCCTTCTTCTTGATTAAGACCAGTGTTAATTAAACTAAAATTACATGGCTATAAACAAACACCAGAGGGAATAAGCTTATTTGACTTCTAGTTAGACTGTTTGCTTAATCGTAATAATAAATGTGAATAAACAGAGAGAAGCCTATATTAAACATTAAAAGTTTTCTCTCAGGCTTTAGATGGAGGCAGAATGATAATGGAGTGTGGGGTAAAATGTGCAGATTGTAACGTGTCCATTGGGGATTTGTTGGCTTCAGCCTCTGACAGTGAAGGCATAATTTAGTATGTAGCTGCTAATTCATTATGTTATGTACATAATCGATATCAAAGTCATACAGGACTAAACGGCAATATGACATATTAATATTCATTTATACATCGACTTTATGGCTTTTATTATAGGCAACAACACTCTAACAAGAAGAAAAGGGTGGGTGGAAGTGTTGAGCCAATAAGAAAGTTTTGAGTGTTGTTTGAAAAGAGGAAATGGAAAAAGAGCAGCAGTGAGACTGAGGTAGTTAAGGTGCTAATTATACATGCTGAAAGCAATAAACCACCCTAGTGGAGTTTCTTCTTTTCCTCCCGTGTTATAATTTCTCCTATACCATAAAAACATGTAGCTTTGCTGGCTGGATGCCTGAGCTGCCACTAAAGAGTACTGCAAATTTCCCCATGTTCATGTAGTGAATTGCAGAAAGACAGGATCATCCATCCATTCATCCATCCATTCACCTACTCACCCCCCATATCTATTCATCCATCCATCTATCCATCCATCCATCCATCCATAAATCTCCCCATGTATCAACCATCCATCCATCTACCTATCCATCCATCTATATATCCATTCACCAATCCTTCTACCCATCCATACATCTGTCAATCTATCCATTCAGCCATCCATACAATCATCTATCTATCCACGCATACATCCATCTACCCATCCATGCAGCCATCCACCCATTCATCTACCTATACATCCATCTACCTTTCCATAAATCTACCCATTCACCAATCCATCTTTAACTCTATCCATGCAGCCATTCACCAATTCATCAGCCTATCCATACATAAATACATGCATCTATCCATTGATACATTCATCTATCTATGTCCACTCACCCATCCATCTATCCATTCATCCATCCATCTACCAATAAATCCACCACCTATTTGCCAATGCATCCAATCATATATCCAAACATACATCTAACTACGCATCCATCCCTCTATCCATGTGCACTCTTAGGGCAAAAGGTTAAACCCAAACCCTGAAGGGTTTGGTTTATTCCTCAGAAGGACCACATAAACGTCCTTTACCGAATCCTACAACAGGTGGCTTCCCTTTCAGACTGCATTCTAAGTAAAGTAAAAAAAAAAAATGCTCCACAAGCTAAAAATTATCCAAAGATACCTTGAGGAATCCTTATTTTCCATCAGTATAACTATCCAACCTTTAATCTACATATCCATGAATTCATCTAACTATCTATCATACCTATCATACCTATCAGCTCTACTCAATCACAACTCCCATCTAACCTCCTGAGTCCAGGAGCGAAAACTCAACACTCTATACTGGCAGCACACCTCTCCTACTCACAGAGGTGTCAAACATCCAGCTGTAAAATCTAATGGAGCAAATAGAAGTACAGCTGTTCGAAAACATGAAGTGGAGAGGAAAAACATGTATTCAACAGATGGTTCGAAAGAACACAATTATAAGCTACATTAAAACAGAATTAGCAGCACTATTCATCTGTACTGATTATGTCCCTGACAGGTGGGCCTCGGATCTTCTGGGCTTTAATTATCAAACCTCTGAAACATTGCCAATGATCATCCGACAGTCCGATCTGTGTTTGCCCAAGTCAGCATACCGTGAAAAACGTTGTCTGTACTGGATATTTCTGCAAATGATTGCAGGTCACTAGAGGATATGGACAGTCTTTCGTCAGTGCTCTTCCTGTTTTTCAGTGCAGGCGAGCAAGAGGTCAGAAGATCACCATTCATGTCCCTCACTGTCCATCCTCTCATAGCTCTCACATTTGGATGTTTGGACACCATTTCATTTCCAGGTGCCTGAAACTGAACTTGTTGTTCAAATACTTGTTCGAACCAAACTGAAGAGCAAGATCAAATCTGAAAAGCCAAAAGCCAAAGTACGACAAATAGAGTCAACCTGCAGATTTGTTAAAGGAGTAGACTCCGTTTCTCAGCACGGAGGACGTGGAAAACCCTTTGGCTGTGTAATCTGTTACTGCTGTAAACCGGTACAAATCAAGCTTAACTCTATAGGAGGCTTGATCATTATCAGGCCCTAGCACTTGCACACAGGTTATCCACTACAATCTAATTCTGTATAAATCCTAATTCTGGTTAAAAAACAGATAAACAAAATAAAATGAAGCTAAACATTATTTCTGAGTGGTTATTGAAACTTCTGAGAGACTGCCTCCAAAGCTCCATGTCGTGAACTCATTAGTTATCCCACTGGGCAATTCGAAGCTCTAGTGTGTTTCCCAGTTTCAAGTTTTGGTCGCCCTGAAACCTAATTAACTAGATTAAAAAGTGGTTGCTAACATAACACAATAAAGTATAGCTAGCTAGTTAAGTACATTAACACAAAACAAGAGAAACAAAACCATAGTCTTTCCTGGTACAGTTTCTGACATAGGGTTTAATGTTTATGCCATCAACCAAAATATTAATCTGTCATCCATGCATGCAAATTAATCTGACTATAGTGAGTGAAAATTCACTCTACTGTTGAAGAGATCACGTCATGGCTGATGTGTGTGGTGCAGCAGGCAGTGGGATTCGGAAGCAGCGCCACAGTTCCAGTATCGAGATGTCACAAAACACCAAATGAATACTTTTCATTTGCAAACGTCAACAGAATGTAGGATAAGTTTTCTCCTTGTTGAACCTACTTGTCAAGACAACTATAGATAAAACAGATTGATATGAATACTGATTCCTGCAACACAAATAACCTGATACGTCACTGGTGACCGGTTACTCAGCAAAGGAGAAGCCAGAAACCACAAACAAGGTGTGTAGCGTGCCTTCTGTCACATTCCTATAAAAAAAAAAAGAATTCAAAACAAAGAAACAGTAATAGCGAAGCCACCGATAATGAAGGACCCACCTTTGATGCTCACTCTGATTAAGACAAGCAAAAATGCAAAGGAAGTAAATGAAAAGGTTTTTAATCTGGCAGTAGCTAAGTTTTTTTTTTTTTTAGTGCCTCAAATGTTCATTTTATTCAAGGCTTTTTTCCAAGTGAATTCCATGCAAAATTAAAATGGACTGTGATCAAAGCCAGCTAAACTTTTGCTAGACTAATTAATAAGGCTTTTCTAAAGATTCCTGTGTTTTTTGTTTTTTTTAATTATTGTAAACTGGCGTTTTCCTGCATTTTACATAACCCTTATTTACAAGTTACGTTCTCGTAAAAGTAATTTCCCTAGACTAAATGTGATTTGTAATTTGGAGTATCGTGTGACAGCACACCACACTAAGCGAATGAAGGCCAGTGGCATGCAAATGTACCAAATGTCTAGTGAACCAAAATGTTCCTGAGCAACATGTCGAGCAGAAGCTCAGCCACTGACCCTTTAGCACGGACCGTGGCATGAAGGTCTAAATAAGAACAAGGGTTAAAAACACGCCATTGTTTTTGTCTAATGCATCCTGAATACAGAAGACATTCCTTAGCTGACATGAAAATTCATGGTAGTCAAAGAGTTTATAAGCAAATCAGAGGAAAAAACAAGCAGGTATCAGCTGACCACCTACAGAGAGGTCAACTGTAGCCCTGAGCTTTTAATAGCTCCTTTTCCTCTCTCATTTGTATAAATAACTTCTACATTATGTAACATCTTTCTGCGTTTTTCAGCCACTGAATATTTTAGGAAGTAACTGGCACCTTTGCTACAATCCATATCATATTTTTTATATATATTTTATAGCAGCGGCAATGGGCGATGACAAAAAGTCGTCTTGAGTGTCCAAATTTTGATTCTGGACAAGAATTTCAGCTATGATCACCAAGGTCACTCACAACTGATTTCAAGTTTTTCTAATCGAACTAATCCAAAGCAATACATAGCAGAAACCTAAATGAGAAGCTCTAGCTTAAATGAGATCTCGAGATGAAGTATAATCTCTGTTTCAATTAACGAAAATTAAAATGGATTCTTTCTTCAAGCACTGATCATCCTGAATAAAACAAATAAAACCTACTGAATTCCAGAAACCAGGGGCCTCATTTATAACATGTTTGTATGACTAAATTTGATCTTAAATTCTATGGAATTGTTTGTATATTAAACGTTGTGTACAAATCGGAATTCTGAAACCGATGTGAAAATGTTTGTATACGTACAAAGATAAAAGTATGTGTTTGCACTTTTTTGTTTTGAATAAATGAATTTCTCTAGGTGAAGACAATTTGCATGTTTTAAGATATTAATAATAAACAGAGCACATGTAGGACGCATATTTTTGGTACGCATGGAAGTTTTAGCAATTGTTTATAGGAACTTTTGGGATATTTTATGCAAGTTTTTGGTGCATGTTCGTATCTTCCAACCAATCACGTGGCAGCTCAGGTGAGAAACAAGTATGGCGGACAAAGTGCCGGTAGAATTTGTTGTAATAATGAGTGAATATACCAAGCTTAATGATATTTGATTCATGAGATTTGTATATGTCTGTATTTAAATGCTTTTGGGATGTTTATGGCTATCCAATGTTGACCTGTACCACCACAGCTGTCTAGTCATAAAAGCAGACAAATTTTCTGTCTCCAAAGCCAAAGTTCAGACAAGCTGCCTCATAGTTAGACTAAATAAATAATGATAATAATAACAATAATTATAATAACTAAAGATTAGATTTATATCATTACTACCATCTCATTAGCTAGTAGTAGCTAGGACTGGGAGTGTTATGGTTACAGTGTGCAACAGGTTTCCTTTTTTTTTTTTCCATTTTGTCACATATGGAACTCCAGTCAGTAATTTTTCCCTACAAAAACACCAATCGTAAAAAGCAGCCGCACTAACACACTTCCTTGCAGTTTGCTTTAGTTAACTAGCTTGCAACATCCATGCCTTACTAGATAATAGTCCATATTTGCATACTTTCTTCTACTGCTGAATAAGGAAAGAGGAAAAATAAAGCACTGATAATGCTTCCCGAAAGATGTCATCGATCCCTCCTCCTCAAGCCATCCACAGGTTCATGAAAAATAAAAATGTACAGCAGATCCAGGGAAATAGAAACTGTTGATTCACTGATCAAATCATTTGCCTACCACACTATCGGATCAGTCTGCATCCCAGACGGTGCCCATCTCAGCCAGGGCGGCGTGACAGATGGCAGCCCATTTTAACTTTCTGAGAGACAGACATCATACAGAGAATCTTCTAGAAGCTGGTCTATCACTATGCCAGTTTAGAAATATCTAATAAGAAGTGCCGCTGCCTATATCATCAAGATGGTCCCATGTCGAGCTCTTATTTCAGGCTGACATATTCTTGGTGGACATGAGGAGAAATATTCCTAGCAGCACTGTGCAATGAGCTTCTTAATAGCACCTTCTCCACTGACAGGTCCACCATGAGATTTATGATGATACCGATAGATTTAAAAAAAAAAAAGAGCTACAATTGTTGTAGGTGTCACTGTAGGACGGTTATGGCTAACAGTGTGTATAGTGCTATATTACCACCAAAATATCTTCCAAATCTGTGCCGGACTTCAAGTCTTGACAGGACATGCTGATGAATGCTGATCAGTCCAGCAGCAAACCACTATTTTACAAGTTTGGTGCTTTCAAACATGCAGCAAGATCATAAGGGAGGGAATTTGTGCAGAATCACTGTAAAAAGGCTTGAACTCTTAACTGGAATGGGTCAAAAAAGGTGAAAAACTCTTCCGTTCCCTAGTCCTCCACTGCTTTCTGTTAATTCCTCTTTCCTGTTTGTCAGCAGCACAGTTTCCTCCAAAAATGATTAGGCCAGCAATTTAAACCGAGATCTTCTTTTCAAACCGACAGAAACGGCTAGTAAGCACTCAGCTCGAAGCAGGCAGGCCTCGAGACGTGAGATCAGAAAGCTGTGCTGAGAGAGCAGACACTGAGCCTCATTTATCCATCTTAATGTAAATTTGTCTGTTTTTGTATTCCAAACTGAACTAAAAATTCCCAGTTCCGAAAGTTTCTCTAACAATTTTCATTACTCATACTCGTACGTTAATAAACATCAATCAGGCGTAAAGTGCAAAGCGTGTTCACGGCACAGGTGATTTAGTGACATTCAGTGATGCCCCACAAACCCTCAGAAAGTGCTGAAAATCTTCCATCTTTCACCAAATCTTCCAGTAATGCAGTAATGCAAATCTTCCAGTAATGGTTTCCACCATTACTTTTGAGTTCAATGGTGCCATTACTTTTGTCCTAACTGAATGGCTAGTCTTAATCTTAATTACGGATTTGTTTTGGATTGCAATTGGATTTGGATTGGATGATGTCTCGAGTTTCACAACATTTTCATTAAATTTGTGTGTCTATTTGAAATAAGTGATTTAAACTTGACAGCCGAAGTCGTGTATAAAATCGCAATAACTCATCGCCCATTATACGATCTGAAGCTGATCAATCAAGGTCCACATTAGTGAGGTTCCTTATAACTAAATTTACACATACTCAGGAGCTCATAGGATACAAACGGTTTTCAAAACTAACTGCATTTTCATTACTACTACACTTGTGTATAGTAGTAATGCTGTTGCGAATAATTTACGAGTAAATTTGCTCGTATTCATTTTGATAGCTGAGGCCCCATGGGAGGTCCAAACACCCACCTGTGCATTCGTTTAGTCAAGAAAATTGCATCAAAGTGGCTTTGTGGACAATGGATTTGGCTTTTTGTGGTAACAAGAGGACACTGATTGAGAGAACATCGTTGCTGGGATCCTGCAGGGTAGGATCTAATGATTTCCTTTTCATCAGCTTACAGGCAGCTAGAAAAAAAAAAGATGGAAAATAAGCAAACGCAGAAGTCATTAGGATTCTCTCGTGAAGGCTCACTTCAAACGGTACTTCTCCCGGCAGCCTGAAGACCTCAAACTGAATCGCAAATGCCCTTTAAATAAATTAGGAGCGTGTTTAGTGTTTTTAGGTTAATAACTAAACACATCTCCACAAACACAGTTCATGCGTTTACCCCCTGCCAAGCCTGATAAGTCCACTCGCTCACTGCTCCCCGAACAGCATACTTGTGTTGGCTCATTATTGTAAGCACATGCCCCAGAAGCTGTGGCACAGTTCAACAGCACCATTACTGAGCTCGTGTCCTTCTCCTCTTTCAAACACACATAAATTTTTCACTGTGCTGCAACTCGAAACCTTGCAAAACGGTTTTCACACACACAGTCTACACACAGTCCTGTAGGTTACAGGAAAAACTCCACCCTCAACTCAACAGTAAATATGTTTATAGTGATATATATATATATATAGGAGGTGTTTAGTGAGTCTGGTGCTTATTTGTTGGTTAGTGCTGTACTTTCATAATTCCCACATGAAGTTAATATCTGTCTGCTGTGCTGTCTTAACAGGGGACATTGCTATCACGGATACAATGGAGCTCAAATTCAGATGATCACAATCCTAAGTGATGAAGTTGAAGTCACTGTTAGCTCCTAAAAACAAAAGAGCAAGCGCTTCTTTTCTTATTTCCCATTTAACAGCAACGTTCAACGTCATATTACTGAGAAATCCAGCGTAGACATTTATAAGTGCTTGAGCTTGTGTTGGTCAGGATCAGCTAGAAACACACACTAGTCCTCCTTAATCGCGATGCAATTCTGGTGCACTGCGCCAAGAGTCCCAGAGGAACCTCCAAATGAACAATCAAGAGATCTAACACAAAGCCCAGTTATTACGCCGTTTCATTAACTGTACAGAGTGATGCAGTGGTAGACCTACTTAATCCCCTTACTGCTACCCTGATTACAGTTTGACTACAACGTGACTTTTATGGGCACTTTAGAATAGATGTCCTGATAATTGCAGACACAATATAATATGGGGTGGTTATTGAGGCCATATTGACCTACATTCCTTCAATACTTTAGTTCTGGTCTGCAGCATTTGGGACGCGTCTTCTAACATTCTTAAATTTGTCCATATTTGATGCATTACAAGTTTCCTGCTTGGCAAAGGCAATCCCATAATTCTGTTCACAAGATAAGACTTCTGTGAAAGATTGAAAAATCTGGCAGACATTCTAACCCTTTCAGACGGGGAAATTCAGGACTTGTGTTGGTGTGGATCGGCAAGAAGCTATTTGACAAGCAGTATATGTAACTTGCTAACTAGTGTTTGGTATTTAGTTATTATCCATGCACATATTTTATGGTGTAAATTCATAATGCGTTACGTAGAATAACATGACCCAAATGATCAACTGGAGGTGTAAACCTATAATAAATCAATTTATAATCAACTATAACAAATAATATTCGATGTATGATTGTTGCATCGATTTGCTTTCAGTCGTTGCCTTGTAAATTGACATATCGATCCAAACAGTCTGATCGTTACACCCCTATTATCCAGGGATGTGCCTTGAATTTTAATATTCGAATATCCATCACAGGTAATGAATAAATATTCAGTTAATCATGATGAAAGGAGGAAAAAAAAGGAGGTGTCTTCGATGTGGCGTAATAAAGTATCATTTTTCCACTGTAAATAAACTTTCCTCCTGTTGGTGCATGCTTTCTGTGCTTGATGGTAATACTGAGGAAAAGATGAACAAGGATATTAAATGCGCAGCAAAAGCTTTACTAATTGTCAGCACATTATTGTCAGTATTTCAGGCTGTAGCCCTGCTGGCATCTTTAAAATTAAATTTCCGATAAACTTCTAACTGAATAATTCAAAGTTTTGAATTAGGTGTAAAAATCTATTTGATGTATTTGGTGACAGGTCAAATACGTGATATGTCCTGACAGTGAGTGCAGATATTTGCAGGTTATATTATTAAACCAGTGGATAAACACACAAACGCTTCACATGAGAGCATCTAACACAAGCCTAAACATACTGAAAAAAATTACAGTAAGCATTTGAGGACTATCCAGATCACAGTAGCAGATGCTATAAAGCAACCTTTGATACAACACTGCAGGGTTTCATGTTAAATTTGACCAGGATATACACACAAACAAGTAGAAGTTGACGCCAAGGAAATCGATGGGGATGCCTCCACTGCCAACAAGTCTAATCCTTCTTGTTACTCATACGTGCGCCTGAAATACCCTTAAAATACACTTCAAACAGGAAGAAAATCTATTTCAGACATTTGACCTTGCTGTGACCTTAACTCTGTTTAGATCACTTCCAAAATCCAATCACTTCATCTGCTGGTTACAATGATAATTCCGTATAAATCCTACAAACATTCAACCACTCGCTCTTGAGATATAGCACCGACGGTGGGACGCAACGACTGATGCGCTGACACATGGACTCATGAATGGACTTATGTCCAAGCCAAAAACATAACCTAGTAGAGGAGGCATAAAAATAATAAAGATGTTCATATATATATATATATATATATATATATATATATATATATATATATATATATACA